>WAAB01003352.1:0-20099 GCA_013389865.1 Piaya cayana | reverse complement strand
GCTAGCAATGAATGATCACAATAATGTTACTTCNGAACGAGTGATGGGACCTGTAAGACTGAACTGGTTAAAATTCAGCCTGTGATTGGCATGGTTGTAAGCTAGTTGTTCTTACTGACCTTTACACTACTCATTGTGTTTAGGTATGTGTTGTTTGAAAGAAATAGGCTGGGTTATCAGCGAGTATAAATTGTTCTAAACTTCATAGGAACTATGCTAATACTCAACATCTTCCTTAGGCATTTCAAAAGACCTGAAGTTGGTTAGTTTGGATTGTCACAGCCTGAAAAAATTACATTTTTCCTATGGAAATTTCTAGTGAGAAGACGTAGCCAGGCAGCTTCTTTCCCCATCTTTCCAGCTTACCTGAATCTTGAGGACATCTTACTTTTCTGTCGGCACAGGAAGCAAGTATGTGTCGAAAACTGTTTAAGTAACTGCCTGAAATCTAGATTCAGGCTGACAGCCTGTGCTCCCTGGTTAGCGTGATGGGGTTTGAAATTGTTATGCTTAAGTAACACAGGTTGTGGTAAGACATGGACGCTCCTGACTAAAAGCACTGCTAGCAGCCACCTAAAAAACCCGCTCGTTTTATTGTGAGAGACCACGTGTGAGCTCTGGGGTTTTTGAACTTGTTACAATTTTTATGAAATATTTGCAAAGGCCAATCTTATCACACCAAGGAATATTAGATAAAATTCAATGCAATAGTTAGTATTTCTGTGTATGGGACATTCATAGTCACATGATTTTTCTCCTTACCAGCTGTACAAACAAAAGCCCTAAGATCTAGAAGGGTCTTTTGTCAGCAGGGCACAGGGCAGTTACTGCTTTGCCCATTGTGGAATATAGGGCGTATCCTGCGACCGCTGTCATATTTTGGATTTCTAATGTAGTTTCTGCGTTCCTCATCATCATCCATCACTTTTCCTGTATGTTTTCTATGAGCTGAGCTCTTCCAGGTTAGTAGAACATTCAGCACCTTAAATTAGCACACGGGTCTGTTGCAGCCTGGTATTCTGGGTATGTACCAAGAGGATTTTCTTTGCTGGCTCTCAGTTGTGTGTCTTGGAAGGGTGACTAAGCTCTCCTGAAACTCTATGTACAAAAGGGGACTGGGGGGGCGGCTTATTTTGCCTTCTTTGCCTCAAGCGTAACTTTTTAATATAAATCTCCCAACAAACTCACTTGATGTGAAAGCTCTATAGTACGGACGCTTCTTCTGAACCACAGGGAGAAACAGATTTTTATCTTTGTAAGTTAAAAGGCAGTTTGTAAAATATTAAAATATTAGGAACAGAATGTGACAGCTGAAGTCATGGAAGTGGACCGAGCAACCAGACTGTTGTATCAGCAGAAGAAAAACATTAGGTTAATCTGTATTACAGCACTCTGAAAGAATACAGAGCTTTGAAAACAGCTTTCACTAGGGGGTGGGACATTTGACTTTTATGTAGGGCTTTTGTTCATTTAGAATTGTTTACTCCAGCAAGCAACCCTGCGCTCTTTGTTTGACTGATTTTCCCCATTTGGCAGTCTCTTTGCAATCACATGGATAACATTCTTCTTTCCACTGAGACATAGAAAAACTATTCTTTATTGACCTTGCCTGTTGTCCCAAACGACAAAAATATGTTTATGTACTAGGTGAACTGCATGACTTCATCACTGCCTTTTAATTGAAAATTCTTCAAAGCCAAAACCTCAAAGAGCAGCTTTAATTTTATTTTTTTAACAGTCCAGTAACTTATTAGCGAACAACTCTGCCCTCAGCTACACAGGCAAAACTCCCACAGCTGGCACGAAAAACTGTGTACAAGTATCCCAGTGCTGAAGCCGTGTCAAAATGAAAAAAATAGAAGACATGGGTCTGTTGGGTTGGATGACAGATTTGCATTTATATATTTATTTGAACAACAGAATATTTGCTGTGGAAGTATGACTTATTACCTTTTTTTTGTTTCTGTGGATATTCTGCAAAGTTCATTATTTAATGTTTTATTTTGTGTGGTTGCAGTGGGGACCAAATTGGAAGACTCAGAAGAACATACACCACATCTTTCACTGTATGAATTGTAGTTTTCTCATCAGTATCACAAACAAACCAGAGCTCATGGAACAAACTTTGTGATACTGATACAGAAACACTCTTAGAATGAGAGTTTTACAAGCAAGGTGCTGTAAATCAAAGGGATGTTATGTAAGGACCCAATATGCCAAGATAAAATTCAGTCCTAGTGCAGCTCTGTTAAAAAGATGGAATTCAGATGTAGCTGAAAATTTAGACTTGTTTTTGTTTTGTGTTCATTTTTTGTTCCTGAGTGCTCACTTTTAAGCTTTTCTGACAGGGACAAAACTCTAGATGAAATAAATGGCATTATCCCCACACAAAAGGAAATGTTAACACTAAGGCAAAAAAAAATCTTCACTTAGTATAAACTGGAGGAGCTTCACTGACTTCTGCGGAGCTGTGACAATGTACAAAAATCCAGGCTTTCCAGAAGTGCCGTGCCTCTAATTCCAACTAAAGGCAATGACAGCGAGGGTGGCTCTGTATTTCTGCAGGGGGAAAATTCAAAGGCCTTTTTGTTATCACTTAGCACATGTGCTGAAAGTGTAAAATTTAAGATCACAGTGATAACATTTTAAGCAATCTTGTGTACGTGTACTCGCTTGCATAAGGTGCAAGCAGAATAAAAATCAGATTGGGCCTCCTGCTAAGGGGTCCTCATTGGTTTTTTTTTTTAAATCAGTCTTGTCAAGCACAGTCCTATTTAGGCCTTTATAACTTTCACAGTTAAGAGTAGATATTTGCGGTTCTACTACTAATTCCATACAAGCCAAACAAAGGTCTGGTTGTTTTCAGTGAAAGCATGATAAAACAGATACCCTCGAGCTCTTGCTGTGATTCAACACGGGTTTCTTCCATCACTTGCACAGGCTTTGTCTTCACTGCTTTGCCAGTGCCCACCCCGCATTTTTTGCCTAGTTGGTCACACTGGTTGTTGTGCCAGATCAGGAAAAATCAAACCACTTCAAGAAAAAAAAACCCCCTCAACCTGCATTCTTTAATCCCAGCTGGATGATCCCATCCCCTCCTTTTCATAAGTACTCGAGCAGTTGAGCCAGTACAGGAAACTGCTGAGCCAACTGGAAGAAAACCCATCGCTTGTACTGTGAGGAGTGAGCTGCTCGGCTCCTCGAGTGGCTCACGGGAGGTTTGAGGGGTGCCAGAGCTAAGGGGAGATGTGGGAACGCTGCCAGAGGTGGAGGAATGTGGCTCTCGGAGCTGGTTTCCTTTAGTTTAACTCAGTTTATACTGCAGCTCTGCACTCATGGCATCACCCGCGCTTCACTGTAATGGAAAAGCGTTAGGTGGATTTTAATACCAAGTTAACGCAAACATTGTAAGTAAATAGTAAAGCCTTTATTCTCGTTAAGAACAGCATTTTGAAAATAAAACATTTGCCCATGCTTTACAACCTTTGTCGTTTTGTATACTTCTGTACAGTCATCATGGTACACATTGATTGTCTTGAAAATCCTTTGAAGATGTACTTAAGATACCAGTATGCAACAATCAGCGGGAAAAAGGGTACATTATAAAACACACATTAATACAATTAATAAATATATATCATCATCTATCAAAAATGAGCTTCAGCTCTCATCAATTAATAAAAAGCACCTGCTTTGTAATCCTGTAAGTTGGTAGAATAGTCCAATTGTTTTGTTATAAAAGCTACAATGCTCCCTTTTGCGCGGCCTTTGGTTAGACCCAAGGCATTGAGCCAACCGAGACGCCTGTGTTTAGATTAAAACAGAAACATCTAGTTCTATAGGACTTCATGTACCTTGTTTATAGAAACAACTGGATATATTGAGAGTGTAAGATCCTACTTACTTTCTGGGAAGTATCAAACACCCTCACTCACACGACAGCAGGACAGGATCTGTAATATACGGCTATGAACTTTTCTCCAGCCATCTATCAAAATATAAATCTTATTCTGGTAATAGGGGTTTTTTTCAGATGCTTTCCCATTTCATTTTTCTGCATGGAAACTCCATGAGCCCATAACCATCAAGGGACAACATAGTAGCTTTTATAGTATAAAAGCTGATGATGATGAACTGAACTGCAAAAGGCTTGTGCTTGATTCTTACGTTCTTCACAGATGCTCTACATTCTAGGTAACTCTCAGAAAAGGCAAAAGTAAACAAATTTTATTTCCTGTAACAAAAATATAAGTTAACATAAAGGTGCCTTTCTTCAATGACAGTTTTATCTGGGGCGTTTTACATCACAGACTAGTGGCTTACAAAAAAAAAGGTTGCTTATTACTAATTTAATAAAGTTGGAAAATAAAGACCCTCCTAATCTATTGCCACACCTTCACCACCACAAATTAAACCCAATCCTGCTCCTGTTTAATCTAGTGAGCAGTCCACGTGACTGAGCCCACGAGAGTAGTTGTGGGAGTAGCAGTTTGTAGTATCTGGCCAATATCTTTGCCTAGGGCCTCAAATTCCAAATAACTTCAGCAGGAGCAGGATTGGGAACTCTATTTATCAATTCAGTCACATCTAGAAAAAGAAAGAAATTTTGTTTCTTAACATAACTACTTTGTCCAAGGTCTGTAAAATATGCATTGTAATTCATACTTCTTGGTTGTAGCACGATAAACTTTTAAAAGAAAAGCTGTCCTACCGTTTATGCCATGGTCATCTTATATGTTTTTACGATCAAGTTTTAGAAGGTTTTTAATTCTTTTTTTTAAGAGCAAAATTCTGCAGGCAAATAATGGTAATAAGTTTTTTTTTAATTGTTCCAAATGGTGCGTCTTCAGGGTAACTACCATTATCTTAAATACTATCTTATTTGATCAAAGCTTTCTTTAAAACTAGCAAAATGTTATTTCTACATTGCTGGATAGCATGCAATATCCACCCCACCCTACTTGGTTACTAAGGCCATCTAAATAAAATGAGCAATCCCTAAAACAAGCACATGCTTCCTTTGCCTTGAGGAGGGGAGGGCAGGGGGGAGCTAACATGCTCCTCTAGTCATGCACGACAGAAAAACTTTGCTTCTGAAAGAGAAGGAAACCCCATAAGATGATCATGGCAAGAACAGCGATATAGATTTTTTTTCATATATATATATATACACATTTGTATCTATGTGCAACACTTAGGGACTGGTCTTGCAGCCTTGGTACCTGCACGTAGACCTACTGGTGTTGATGGGACTAGTCATGGGAGTAACAAGCCTGCAGGACTAGGTTCCTAATTCAGTAGAAATGGAGGTACACGAAGAATCAGGAAGACTCTTGAAAAATAAACAGCTTGTCTTTCTTTTGCAGTATACAGCACGTAACTTCTTCCCGTGAAGCTACCAAGCTATTCAGTTATTTGTACATTATTCTTTTTTTAGTTTGAAAATATATATTTTTTTTTTATTACAGCATATGCAAAGTTTAATTGTTACGCATTTCCTATGCCCTCAAGTAAAAACGTTTAGCTTTTAGTATCAAGGAAAGCTAAGATTAACGTTGGCCAAACAGTGAGGATATGACGATGTTTTCAATGTCCGATATGTATTAAATGTTAACTCAAGGAATGATTGCTTAAACGTAATGAAAAAACATGGCACAGACAATGGGCAGTGGGAACCTTTTAAATAACCTGGAGAAAACAAAGATAAAAAGCTTTGAGAAAGTCTGCCTCTTATCAAAAAAAGTGGAGGGGAGGGGGAGAAGTGGGGAATAAACCATCTTAAAAACCCCAAAACAACAACAAACCACCTCCAGCACGGAGATTCTAATAGCTAGGCACTAAAACACACAACCACGTGTAAATGCACAAACAACTGCAGTCGAGGGGACTACTCGTACGAACAGGTATCAGAAAGGGAGGCCTTGCCCCTGTCTGCTGCCGAGTCTCTCCTGCCGGGTGGTCGCTGCTCCCCAGCTCCCACCACCTCCCTGCTTGCCGAGCCCAAAGCTCAGGCTGCCTCGGGTGCCGCTGTGGGCTGCCTCTGTTCCACCAGCACTAGCAAATCCTTCTGGCAAACTCAAGTCACATCCTCTCCCCGGCTACGTTTTTGCAAGACTACATCCCTCCGATGTGTCACTAAATGGCTTCGTCTGCAGGAGACACGAGAGCGTGCGGCTCTGCTTCCACCCCAGGTCTGAGGCTGGAAAAAAGAGGATTGATCCCATGTGGCCGAGGAGAGCTGCCTCTACTGGATCGATAATTTTATTTTCTGCCTCAAGAAGCTCCATAACTCACACGAAACATACACAGACCTTTCATTCCTCCAGAACTGCATCTCCTACTGCAGCTTTTAAGAGTATCAGCCTGCAGCGTCACAGTGATTTTGTTGCCACAGAGTGACATTGCTTGACTACACACAAGGCTACGTGACTGTACAGTACAGCTAGAGAATGAAGCAAACAAGGTACTTTTCATGACATTTGAAATGAGGGGAAGAGGAGCAAAATGAGAAGAAATCCTGCATGTTTTCACGCTGTAGTGGCAATCTCTTGTGGCAACATGACTTCAGTTTAAGTGAGAGGAGGGTATTTTGCAAGCAACTGGCAACCAACAAAAACAGGCTTGCCTCGCACACTAGTTACAGACGAGAACATCTTGCATCTCAGAATAAGATATCCCCTCTTCCAATGTAAGGTGTGCCTTACTTCTATTTTAAATTAGATTCAGCTTCAGGTTTACAATTTTGGTTTTGCAATTATCAGTTAAACGGTGTTCACATTTAGACAAAATCCTCTGTAGGATTTCGAAAGCTCCTGGATGTTTTGTTGCTTTGTTCTGGTATTCTTATGGTTTCCTCCCTCAAAGACACACTGCCAGGGAACAACATCTGCAACAAGGATTCTGATTCTCTACAGCCTACAGCCATTCACCATAGGTGTCGTCCAGTGTAACTTGGTGGAGCAGTTGGTATCTGGAAATAAGGATAATAAACCCATAACTGAGAGATCTAGTCTTATTCAGATATCAGTGTTATCATGCTACAGACACACGACAGCTTTCCAGACCGTAGTTCCAATGCAGAGTGATGCAAAAAGACTCGTCCTTCCACCCATACAGTACGTTTACCTCTCCATAAAAACATATTAACGGTATATTTTACTGATGTTCTCCATTAAGCTTTGCATCAACCTCAAAACAAAACAAACAAACAAATCCCAAGCCAAATTCTCTAGCTTCTCACCCTTAAACTGCCTTTTCCCTGAGCTGCATATTCTGGTATCGGAAAACAAAGGCACAGATGAACCCAAACAGCAGAAGGATGTTACTCATTACTGACAGCGAAGCCTTTGCATTTTATTCAAGTTGATTCGTTTCCCACTCTCTTACCCACACAGCAGAGTCCTCATATTTAGTCTCTCTTGTTCACTAAAAATCAAACCAAACATTTGCTTACTTAAAACCGAAGAGACCTGCAATCAGTTCATGCCATTTGGTTGTAAATGTAGAAGCTGAGTTATGGAATCAGCTCATGATTCAAAAGAAAGAAAACCCAGCTCACGTGAGTACAAATCTACCCATGAACAGTTTATAAGAAGCATGTAGGTATGCATGAAAAATATGGGAATGAAAATTATTCTTTTACAACAGAACGCCAGCTATATGAGATGTCTTCCAGTGCAAATTACGCATCTTGAGACAAACATTTAGAAAGTCTGTTTGGCATCAGATCACAAAGCCATTCTTACACTGACCAGGCTGCAGAAAACCAGGCCTATCGAAGAACAGCGTGCCAAACTATTGTCTAAGTAAGAAAAATCAATCCTATTACTAAAATGTTCTGTATTCCTCTTTCATTAATCACATTCCCAGAGAAGTACAGATCCGTCACTTACAAAGAATTAGATTTTTCAAGAAAACGGAAGATACGTGAGAGACCACCACCACCTGCAACAATGATTCTTATTTCAAGCAATGTACTGGCCTGTAAACATTTGTGTGATTTGCATCAGCTTGAAAAAAATCAGGTTAGAAATCATGTCACTTAATAATTACATTAAATGCCTTAAGACAAATTTGATTTGAAAGGGCCATTGAGTATATAGTCCCTCTAAAGCTGCACTACAAAATAAGAAGCCAAGTAAAGAAATGCAAGATACCTTCTAATTACATCTTTTCTAGAAGGAAAGGAAGCATGACATGCATACTTGCTGCCCAGGTTTTCATTTACAGCTTTCCCCCCCTCTTCTGAATAAGCTAAAAGCAGGTTGTTCGATTAGCAGTGGTTGTATATACATCAGTGCATATAAAAGATTTCTTAAATCATCACATTTTAATACTTACAGTCCCACCATTCAGCACAACTGCCATCTCAGTTGGCTGATAAACATTGCTTCTAAAAGGAGCACTAGGTCGGCTTCCCAAACTGCCGTTTCGAAATCCTGCCGTTCTTAGTGCTGTGTTTAGAAAAAGAGAGATTATTCTTAGGAACACAATAATTGCTCTGCATCTCCTTTGAAATCCCAGAATTATCTTGTTTCCAGTTAAGTTATGTGGAACTCTGCCATTCATTTTAACTTTCATGCTGCCATAGGAGTTTTCACACTGCTTTGGTGCAGCAGTTTCTCTTATATAGTTGTGGATGGATCTCAGAAGAGTAAGGTTTACATAAAATTAACTGTTGTGGAATGGGAGAAAATATATTGGAACCAAATTTTTGAAGTTTGCTTCATCTCATTTCAATAGGAGTTATGTTCAATCACCAAACCTTTGATACATCAAAGTGCTTAGTTGTATTGGTCTGGATACTGTGGGGTTAAGTAAAATAACATTACGTTTTTCTTCCTATCAAACTCAGAGGTCAGGGATCCAAAACATTGCTCGAGCCAGTAAGCATGCTCTCAACCCCCTCTGAGCATTACTTCAGCATGAATAGCGTGTAAGGATTTCTCCAGATGTTTCAGATTATATTTACTCTGAGAAACTGGAAATATGAAGTAAATATTGTTTTCCAATAGCGTAAATACAGCAAATGACTGAAGCAAAAGTGACAATACTGCTTATCCTTCGGAATGTTTATACCAGAAATACATCTGCTCCTCCGTTGAGTTTGGATTCTCTACGTATATTCTGAGTGAGACGTGCAGAGTTAGGAATAGGCCACTTTCTCTCTACACCAGTGCAGGGACTGGCACACACAAACTCTCTTTCTACTTTGGGAGTACAGAACGGCTTCACTGAATTCAGATGTGGCCGTGGAACAAAGCTCATTTATGCCTCCAACTTGCCTGGTTACAAGGGGCAACACTCATCTCTGAGCTGGGAAACGCAAACACGCCTAGTTCAGGCACCTGGGGCAAGAATTTCTTTTAGATTTAATCCAAATTAGAATACTACATACTCCAGCTGAAACTGTCAATGAGCTGAAGGTTAGAAGAATTTCCACGCAGACTTTAATGAAGCCAGGGTTTGTATCCTTGCGCTGTGTGGAACAAGATTTAAACGCACAAACAACTCCCATACCCTGTCCTCTACCCACTGCTACTCCCATCTCTGGGAGTTGTTCACAGAGATGAAGAACAGTATTGATTTAGCACAGGAATTTAGAATCCAGCCCTGCAATGCTTGGTTGTTGACTTCAGACACACACAGAACCTCACCTGCTGTGTCTCTAAAAATTAGATATTTTTGCAGAACGCTGGGAGAACAGAAGATGGAAATGGCTGAACTAGAATTATGGATATTTTTATGTTATATTTAACGATCTCAGTAGTAGTCTGTCTTTGTTTTGAGGCATTGTAGCAGTGGCTTGCAGTACTAAAAGTTATTAAGTGAAATTCAGTGAGTACCAGAGCTGCGTCAGCTTGGGTTTCTTGACAGCTGGATTGTTCCACATCCAGATTTTTCATGTCTAAGGCAAATTCTTTGTCTTACAGAATCTACCCTACTCCTGTGCACGTGCATTGCACCGAGAACTCATTCAAGTTGCCTTTTTCCAGGGATTTGGAATGCTTTACTAACATTTTTACAAGACACAGGTATGAAAACAATGGTTTAAGATAGGTATTCAACATATCCACCACATGAATATTAACATCTTACATTAGATGTTGTTTAAATTATGTTTAATTGACTTGAAAATACTCTCGCTTTAGTAATGTTTAATGATATTTCTGGAACAGAATAACTCATTTTGTGTAACTGATCTACATTTTACTAATGAAGAGGGAATCTAGAACATTGGCTATTTGAACCTAGAGTTTAAAGGTTGTTCAGGTTCTTAAAATGGTGCTTAAAATCTTTAAAAGCAAAGCAAGTTAAAAAGGGACAAAATTACTAAATTGCTTCATACAACTGTTAGTGGAAATAACAGGAATTAGTGGAAAACACATTTAACCAAGCATGTTTTCTATTTAGTCAGGAAACTAAGAGGTGTCTTCGGTTTATGTCTTCCAAAATCTTACAACTAGCCAGTCTCACATTCTTAAACATAATTCTGAAATGCAATTGAGGAAAGTACCCTTCCTTTAATTTCTAAACTCTTAATGATGAATTCTTGAATTGAGGTTAATTACATGAATAAAAGAACATTCTCCACATACCTGCAGAGAGCCAATTGCTAATAAATTCCAGGTGCTTAACCATTGACAACCACCAGTACAGAGATCTGACTTATATTAACACTTCAGTAGCCATAATATGCGACTTGAATATTATTACCTGTATTTATTTTAAGTCTCTACCATACTAGCGAGTTTTGTTTCCAACCCTGTTGTCACAAGTGTGTACTTAAGGGACTGCTGCAAAGGAATAATGAATCTGTTGTGACTTATTGCAAAGGTATGTGTCCTCACATGCCATGGGAATAGGAACGACATGCATTTATTATGGTAAATATTAATATGGGCATCAGATGAGGAAATCTATTTTGTATTGCATTGCATAGATCCAGACAGATTAAACAGAGCATAAATTGCACTCTACTAGACATTAGAAGGATTTTATGGCTGTCCTACGTCTATTCATTTCACTAAAAACCTTAATCACTGAATGATTAGCTTCCAGTTCTCTTTTAGAATATATGCATGAATACTGCAGAGTGATCAGATTTTTTTAGATCTGCTTTAGTGAGAAGTAGCTCCACTAAAGCAACGGCAGTTACCTTACTATGAAATGATGGTGATGGGGGATAAAGGGCAGTAAAAATCCAAGACAACCCTTCATTTATCCACATGATTATATGTTTTACCACTGCCCTAGGTAGATACTCAGAGAACGTAACTCCTTTCTGTTCAAAGCTTCCATACTAAAAGACAACCTTTAAAGTTCCTGCTAAAACACTTGGAAGATAAATCCCTGCCTGACCCTACAGTGCAGCAAACAAGAGCGCTGCCTTCCTCCGGGTCTGGTTAATACCCAGAGGAAACATCAAACCCAGGGGAAGTCAAAGATACATAAAGATAAACAGGGAGGTGAAGTGCCTGGACAAATTACCCCAAGCCTTCTCCTGGGGCTGCCAAAGCAAAGTGACAACTATTGGCTTGGAATCCAAAGTCCTCTTCTCAATTAGAGTGAATAAAGAGCAGTGCAGCTAGTAAAGAAATCCTCTCTCCAGCTGTGGGACAGCACCAGGCTGAGCCTGCCCTCCAGAACATCATCAGGCTCGTGCTTTCCACTGCTGGTCACATCCCTGTGTATTCCCTGCTGCGGGTTAAGCTTTCAGCGATGCTCCGAATCTCCTAAGCAACCAGTTGTTGCTGGCCCTTTCAGTAATCACTCAAAAACCTTTTAACTGCAAATTTTAAATTTTAATGATGTGTCACCGTGAACTGCTCAGTCACCAAGCAGCGGTGACAAGGGAAGCAACGCTACCTCGAAACTTCTATCTCTGCATATTATCTCCAGACATTAAAGCCTTCAGAACAAAGACTGTCTTTGAACTTGTCTATACGCCACTCTGCATTCTCCCTCCAGTCTCATAAAGTGGCACTAAATCCCATTTTAATGGAAATATAATTAATAATAATTATTTTCTCGCTCAAGAGGCTGAGCACTTTGTAACATCGAGCACTTGCTTGACTTTTCTTGGGTTTTTGGAAAATATTTTGTAGTAAGCGTTGCTAACTGATAGTGACAAAACCAGCATTTAAACTATTTTAAAACAGAGGCTGTTTTCTCCCTCAACACTGAATATTTTTGGCTTCAGCGCTGACTTTGCATTTGAAATTGTTCAGTTTTCCAATGAAGAAGCAACATGCAGAAGAATTATTTTAACCAAACACATGTATTTCCTCTATTGCATTTTTTTTCACTTTCTTACCCCCAACAGGAGATAATGAAAATTGTAAAAGGGAACAACACGCAGTGTGCAAAATACGGCATTTGTAATGAACACTTGAAAAACGTCTCGTAGAGATTATTTTCTTGGCCACTACAGAAAAATATAGTCCTCTGTCGTAATTCCTTACCTGCATTATGTTCATCCATTGAAAAGGCTTTATTTTCCATGTAGCTCCGAGGAAGCTGTATATCTTCCTCAAAAGCAGTTTCGCGCATCCTTGGCTGCGAAGTATCAAAATAATTGGGAGTGTTTTCCTGCTGCGATGGGAGGATGGTACAATGGACCTCTGGGATGGCGTGAAAGATAATAAACACCCAACCACTGGACACCAGTGCGATAGCAAGAGTGGGATCACTCCATTTGTCTCTTCTCTTTAGCTCCGCGTTACCAAAGAGGTACATAGTCAGCCAGGCGACCCAAATCAGAATGGAAAAAAAAAGCGTTACAATGAGGCATACTCCATTCTTCTTCCATTTCTTAAACTTCCCACAGAGAGTGAAAAGAGAAAACCCCATGGTAAATACCATCAGGAACATAACATAAATCAAAGCCATAGCAAAATCCATTGGTTCGTAGCTGCAGGCCAACTTATTATCTCTGACGATCGTCAGTATTAACCACTCGGTTGCAATAATGACCTGAACGAGCATCAGGCAGATTGCCACCCCAGCTAGATGCCAGCCAGATGGACTCTTCCCATGTCGAACTAGTCTGCGAAGTCTCCAGGCTTGAGCTAGCAAGCACGAGAAGCACAAAGCAAAGATAACTCCCCACAGAAATCTTCGGGTGGAGCACACCATTTCATCTTCCTGGATGATGAACGCAAACGTCAGCCCAAACAGTCCGAGAGTCCCAAAAAGGAAGAGGAAATGCATTCCCAGGGGGCTTTTCTTCTCCTTCTCCTTGATGAAGGGCAGCCTCACCAGCAAAATCAGCATCAGCAGCAGCGTGGTCAGCACGCCTGCCCCCGCCACCGCCTCCACCACGATTCCCCAGATGGCATCCAGGTCGCACAGGTAAACGTACTGAGGGAGGAGATCCAGTCCACACCCTCTAGATGTACTCGAGTTTTCAGAAGAGCCATAGCTGATCACAAAGAGGAGGAAGAAACCAATGGCTGGATAGGTTTTCATTTTTCTGTTGGAGACAAGAAAATACACGTTTGTTTAGCCACAGTTCACTTTGGAGGATTTCACAGCAGTTGGAAGCGCAGCCTGTTTCAATCGCCCATATTTACTGGTTTTACGCACTGGATTTGCAGCTGGCAGAGCCTGCCCCTCGTCCCCTTCCCTGCCCTCCCAGAAAGCTGCTTCTGCCTGTTGTACTGGGAACACAAACTGACTCACTTCTGTGTTTGCACAGACTGAAAACAACGTTTCCAAACACTCTCTCTGCAAACACTCCAAAACACAACCAGAAGAAATTACGTATCCAAAAGAATACAATATCTACAGTACTTGATTGTTCAAATTCAGGTGCTTGAAGTATGTGAAGATTGCACGGAACCTGATTCAAGCGTAAGCTGAGCCAAAGACCTCTCTTTTTTTTTAAGAACAGAGCACTCTCAAGGAAATAAGCATTTGTGCCCTTTTGGAAAAAGGAAAATCTTGTTTTCCTGTTCGGTCAATGGACAGTTGCAATATTCACTCCTTTCATCCTCATGCAAAGCCCAGGTATTTGATTGCATTTGCAGATGGGAATGGTCGTCTAGAGAAATCCCATATTCTGTAACAACCGGGTACACACGCAGTGTCATCAATCAACTAATCAAAAATGAAGGACTCATTGTGCTCCTTAGCGAGTCTAAAGCCATTCAAAGGGAACAAACAACAAAAAAACAGAGCATCATTTTCTCCAACCAGGCAGTGAACAACGGTAAATGCTGTAGGAAAACAGCACATCCCACCAGGCCATCAGGACCAAACGGATGGATCCCAACTTAAGTTTTAGGAGGAACACGGGTTAAGTGCTTTAAAAATATATACGTTATGGCACTTGCTTTTATTAGGAAAGCAGGCAAAGGAGATTGTTAACAACATAACCTTTAAGTAAACGCTCTGCCCCAGCGAGAGCTGCCTCTAAGGACAGTCTGAAGTAAACACTACGTGTACTAGACATGAAACCTGACGCTCTTAACCTTCACTTGCATGAAAATGTTCATAGTGAGACTTCTATTTGTATGGGACAGCCACACAGAAGAAAAGCACCATAAAACCAGGCAATAATGTTAGTCACACAGCTCACATGATGCGTTTAAGATATAAAGCAAGCAGAGAAACTATCAGTAGCTCTTTTGTAAGTTAGACACCGTCTAAAGATACTTCATAAATCAGAAAAGCATTTAATGAAAACATCTGAAAACATCTGAAAACTTGAATTTGAGTTGAAAATGGTTTAAAGTAACAGTGCCCAATACAAATAACCAATAGGAAACTGAAACACCGCAGTGCCTCTTACAGCTGAGAACGATGAGTTGCTGAGGGGAGGTTGTGGAGAGGAGGGAGCTGGGCTCTTCTCCCAAGGGACAGGACGAGAGGGAATGGCCTCAAGCTCCGCCAGGGGAGGTTCAGGCTGGACATTATGAGAAAATTTTTCACAGAAAGGGTCATTGGGCACTGGCAGAGGCTGCCCAGGGAGGGGGGTGAGTCACCTTCCCTGGAGGTGCTGAGGGACATGGTTTAGTGTTTGATAGGAATGGTTGGACTCGATGATCCAGTGGGTCTCTTCCAACCTGGTTGTTCTATGATTCTATGTCCATCACAGCTGGGTAACAATCAAAAGCAAATCCTGAGGATCAAAATCTTCACACTAACGTTCATTCCTCTTTCACTGAGTCATGCCCAATGCCCATTTCCAGCCTCTGTCAGGAGACAGATGATGGAAATTACGCTGTTTCCTATTAGAGGCACCAAGACAGCAAATGTGCTAATATAAATGTGTAATGACTTTATGGTCTTCATTCATACAGCAAACACAAAAGCTTATTACAAAACATCATCTCAGAAGTGGAAGCTGTGACAAATAAAGTGATCTGCGACTGGGCAAACAGGGAAAGGGTAATCGATGATCTTTGCCTGCCCACTGAAATCACTGTATCCTTGCACTGCTGAAAGCACTCCAGCGTTCTAACAATGCAGTGACCTGCAGCTAATGACTAATGATTTTTTTTTTCTACCTAGCTGTTATTTACTTTACGGTGAATTGGTAGAATATTTACTTGCTTATATCTGATCTGTATAACAGGTTTCCCAGTGACTGTCACAACACTCACGCTAAAAACACTGACTTCACAGACAGAAAATTAATCATCAGTGAAATAGATTCATTTTTATATTAAGCATGGTTACGCTCAATAAATCTCCTTGCCCTGTGAGTAAATAATTAACTAGAAGGAAGCATTCCAGTGGTAATTTTGTAATTCCTTCTATGCAGAGGCAGTTCAACTCCTGCCTTTACTCTTCAGAATATCCAAAATGTCCTAAAAAGTGTGAAGTAATCAGTGCCTGCTGATACAAAGGGAGGGAATCCCCTAGGATCTACTAGGGCAACACTGCAAACCACCAGGTATCAATTTCAAGAAGCAGCAGGTCACGTGAAAAATTACCCAAAATTAATTTTAATTGTCTCCCAAACTGGAAACAATAAACAGCCCTTAAGTGAGGATTGTGTTAATCTCCCAAAATCCTATCACTTCCAAATTATGGTATCATAGAATCATAGAATCACCAGGTTGGAAGAGACCCACTGGATCATCGAGTCCAACCATTCCCATCAAACACTAAACCATGTCCCTCAGCACCTCATCCACCTGCACCTTAAACCCCTCCAGGGAAGGTGACTCAACCCCCTCTCTGGGCAGCCTGACAGTGCCCAATGACCCTTTCCATGAATTTTTTTTTTGTTTCACTATTAGCTTTATTAGCTACTCTCCAAAGACCTGGGGGATAATGAATTGAGTGCAAGTATCTCCAGTTCCAAGATTTTTTTTTCCCAGTTTGCTGGCTACTTTATTCATGTCATGTAACCCTCATGTGATTGAGCTATTCTAGGACAGTCTGTTTCCATGGCGATGGTGCTGCAAGGGTAAGCAGTCATACTGTCAACCCATGATTTGTTTCCTCTTCCTATCTGGAAGGGTCTGGCAGGGGGAAGAGAGGGTTAATGAATTTTGAGTATTTACCCTTTCGGGAAGAAGTAGTTTCCTTTTGGAAGGGGGACTTAAGCTTTGACAAAACACATGTTCAGAAATGCCATGATCTTCAACTCAAGGATTTCCCCAAGTTACTTCAATTTGTGAAATTACTTTTGAGGGAGCTGCTGGAATGAACAGTGATTCTCTCAGAAAGCCCCTAGACGGCTCTAGCACTGACCAAGAAACCTCTAGTGCTGCTGACTGGTACTGGCATGAAATCATATTCCTACCAAGTACCAATAAGTCTCACCAAACAGTGGATCCTGTCCACACCAAAGCTTAAAGCAGGGCTTGCAAGGCCTCTCCTCCCCACCACAGCCATCAACATAGCCATGTTTGCAACCTGTTTACCTGTCTCTCTGCATGACTACGTAAAAACTGGCCACATTAATAATCAACCCCTTCCCAGCTAAAATCCTCTCCCTAGCACTGGTACTCAGCGCCGTATCGACAAGGGAAAGCATTACATTTCAACACACAAGCGTGGCAAGGAAATACCGCAGCTCCAGTTGGAACCGTAGATTCAATATATTAAAGGGAAAACTAGAAAGTCTTCTAGCCAGAAAAGTTGCGTTTGAAAAGAAAAGGCTGTTGATATGGGGGCTTTATTAACATAATTGTCTCTCTCAAGCCTGTGCTGTGGGTAGGATGGCAACGTCCCATGTATCTCAAAATCTCTGCGCATCATCCCCAGTAGTTAGATAAATCAGTGGGAGAGCAGTCTTTTTACCTCTTTATGTCTCAGTTAGCTCTTAGCAGAGTTATGCAACCTCGTGGTAGTAACAACAGCGCTATCCGACTGGCACTTCACTTCTACTATTACCAGAGAGCTGCAGTAATAGTGGTACAGAAATGTCACAGAAACATTCCAGCACAGATATAGTAAGTGGCACCGAGACAGCCCCCACGCAGCTGAATGAACCGTTCGTGCAGAAGGAAATCAACTCGGGATTTTTCATTTGTGTTGTTGTTCCCAAATCCCCCTCCAAAATTCTATTTCATCACAAGCAGTTAAGTCAACAGACGTGAACTCAGAGTAATTGCAAGCACTTTAGGTGAATGAATAAGCCACAGACATTTCAGGAAAGTCGGCAAACTAGCAGGACAATTTACAAATCCTTGTTTTCTGGTTCAAAATCTGCTCTCAGTCACAACGGAGTGAAGTCTCCTGCATTATCTGGTGTAGAATCTACTACAGAAACGTCAGAAACAAAGCTGCCCCAGCGGGTACAAAGTACAATTACAAGCAACTAAGCAGAAACAGAAAATCTCACGGTTGTCATCAAAAAGTTGTCACAGTTAAAAATCAATGAGGCTTTTCAATAGCTAAAGTCTCCTGACCAGAGACTGCGAATCTCTCTCATCTGGTCGAAAAGACACTGCTCTGTGCTGCTACAGAATAAACCCATAACCACGCAGAGATTTAAGGTTAGGCTGCTCCTGCTTAGGTGCATCATCCGTTCCCCTCTGTAGAGTCCTAACGTTAATTGATACAGGAAGATGCATCCAATCACGAAGAAGGAAAACAATCTAGTAAATAAAAGCAGTCGTAGCGCAGATAGTAACCTGCTCTAACACATCAGCAGAATCCTGGCTCACTGTACGATTTCCCAAAGAAACCCGTCCCCACCATGAAGGGTCGAGGAGATGCCTGTGAGAGAGGAATTAATCACAACACGGGATCTCTGCCAGCTGCTTTCGATCGGAGCTGGAGAGCTTGAGGACTGGGAACAGAGCAGCAACTGCCAAGTGGAGCTCGGACTACTCCAGAGATGTATTTCCAGAATAATAATTAATAGTGCGATTCTGCTTCGTATGCAAGAACGCAGCGGCAATTAGACACCCCCTGCATTGGAATAACACGGCTCAGGGTATGTGCAGCCTCACAGTTACACAAGGCAAGACCTTACTCCAAAACAGAGCTACAAAAACCACTTTTTTTTTCATTTAGAAACACTTTGCAACGCTGGATATAACATGAAATGATGTTTCTAATGCTCTAGGTTCAGTCAGCTCCTGTTTATGACCCGAGCCTGTACGCTAGGGACTGAAACCCCTGCTGTTCTTTATATATTAGCAGTAAGGGGTGACAGCCATGGGTGGTTTTTCCTTTCTCCACTAATTCTCAGCCTGTGATGGTGTCACAGCCCCCCCCAGCTCGCTGCACACTCCCCCCTCCCCGCTACCAGCCCAGGTGAGCAGCTCGCAGGGAATCCTGTTAGCCCTGGGATAAACATCCCGTCAGGTGTAAACAAAGGGCTCACACAAGCGCTAAATCCCATCGCTGTTGGGCTTTGCGGAGAGAGACGAGACCGAGATAAGGTTCTTGAGGAACCAGCGAGACGCTGCGCGGCCGCTCGGGGGGCTCCGCCGGCCCGGGAACCGGGGGGCAGCGGCGAGGGGAGAGGAGCAGCCCCCCAGGAGCCCCCGAGCAGCTCCTCCTCTACCCCGAACCCCGGAGCAGCCCCAGAGCAGCTCCCCCACCTCCCCCGAGCGCCGAAACAGCTCCCAGGAGCCCCGGAGCAGCTCGGCAGCAGCTCCCCCTCCATCCCGAGCAGCTCCCAGGAGCCCCGGAGCAGCTCCCCAACCTCCCCCGAGCAGCTNGCCCCCTAGGAGCCCCGGAGCAGCTCGCCAGCAGCTCCCCCTCCCTCCCGAGCAGCTCCCAGGAGCCCCGGAGCAGCCCCCTAGGAGCCCCGGAGCAGCTCCTCCTCCACCCCAAACCCCGGAGCAGCTCCCCCAGCTCCCCCGAGCACCGGAGCAGCCCCCCATGAGCCCCGGAGCAGCTCCAGAGCAGCTGCCCCTCCATCCCGAGCCCCGGAGCAGCTCCCCCCTACCCCTCGAGCCGTGGAGCAGCCCCCCAGGAGCCCCGGGGCAGCTCCAACCCCCCTCTCCAAGCTCCGGGGCAGCCCCCAGGAGCTCCGAGCAGCCCCCAGGAGCCCCGGAGCAGCTCCCCCCCGAGCCGCGGAGGAGCCCCCAGGAGCCCCAGGGCAGCTCCAACCCCTCTCTCCGAGCCCCGGGGCAGCCCCCAGGAGCTCCGAGCAGCCCCCAGGAGCCCCGGAGCAGGTCCCCCCCTACCCCCCGAGCCGCAGAGCAGCCCCCAGGANCCCGGGGCAGCGCCGGGCCCCGTCCCCGCCGCCCCCCCCCCACCTCGCAGGGCCGCGAACCCCGCCGCCCCCTCCCCGCGATCCGCCGCGCAGCCGCCTCCTCTGGTTAATCCGCCTCGAGCGCGCTCGGTGTCCATCCCGCTCCAGCCCCTTCTCTTTTGTCCCTCCGCTCGCTGCTCTCCCCCGGCTCGGTCCCCCTCACCCCGGCGGTGCCCCCCGCTCACCCTGGGCTGTGGGGGGGGCGGCGGGGCAGCTCAGTCCGTCCGCCCGCCCCGCCGCTAGTCACATCCCGGCCGGCAGCGAGAGCGGCCCCGTCCCCGCCGAGGCTCCAGCAGCGCCGCCGCCCCGCCCCGAGCGCAGGAGGAGGAGGAGGAGGGGGCAGCGAGGAGGGGCCGGCGTGGACCTCACAGCCCCCCCCGCGCCACCGCGGCCACAGGGACCGGCCCTAACCCGTGTCCCTCAGCAC
>WAAB01003351.1:2687-13517 GCA_013389865.1 Piaya cayana | reverse complement strand
GACCTGGCAATTCAACTTAAAAACATATTTTTAAAAAAAATCATGTTTGATCTTCATGCAAAACATCAGGAACAAGTCTGATTGTTATAGGTGAACTGTGTGCTACTGTGAATACAGGGAAGAAATATATGTTATTGTGTTCCTTAGTTTTTTCCTAGTTAATTTCATCCACAATAGCCAGATGTTTTACAGCCAAGTATTGCTTTAACTGCATAATTAAGTTTTGGTTTTATGCTTTCTTCCTTTTGGGAGGGGGAAAAGGAACAGGATAAAGCTGCATCTGCCCTGGTATTCTAAAGCATCCAAGATTCTATTAGTGTCACTGAAACACTCATTTCCACTCGCTAAAAGCCTCAGAATTATAGTTTAATCAAATTCTTCTCATATCTGTGCAGGCATTCCCATGCATTCACCAAGAGCTTGGTTCTTGCTCTAAAATATTAGATCAAGATAATGTGTATTTCCCTTGTATTTTTCCTATGTACAGGTTCTTTTTTTTTCTTTAACTACATGGGCTGTATACTGTTTTTAAAATAAAACAGATTATCGCATATATCATGACCTAGAATTTATGGGAAAACCTCAAATATAATTCTGTCAAATTTTAACAGTCTGTCATGTAACTAGGATAAAATAATTAAATCAAATGAAAACAAAAAATATGCCTTTTCATATTCACCATGAAGGGCACTGTTAACATTCTTCTTCATTTCCAATATTGCAGTCAAATAGTCCTTTTTGAGTGTTGTTATTATAAATATTAAGTTATCAGTTTCCTAGGGTATGTTGACTCAAATATGAATGTAGGAACACATTGTGGTTTGTTAATTGTAAGGTTTGTTTTTTTTAACTGAGACATGAAGTCGAATAACTCTGAGTTTGAGTGTCTGGGTTCTCTGTGTAAGCATATTGAAAAATAAATATGCTTATGTATTTATTTTTTTATACAACAGAGATTGCAAAGCGGTTTCTCTCACGCTGTAGAAATAATGGGGAAAACATGAAATTATTTAATACCTTTTAATTATGGTAGGACTCCTACAGACGCTGTTTCTGTCAAAATTTCTGTTTGACAGTCCTTTCTAAATGCTTGCTAGTAAATGCGGTGATGTGGCTGTATTCAGAGCATCTAGTAGAAAAATAACAGGTGACATTATTTATTTCTTTTAATCTAAGATGAAGAATGTGTTGTTAATGTTTTCTTTTGTTATTATAGGTAAGCACACTAGACTGGGTGCGAGCTGAAAAAATCTATAACCTCTGTGAGGTTCTATTTAAAATTCACAAGGTAGGTTTCCTAACAATTACAATATTATTTAGTAAAGAAAACTTGCCTTTTCCTCATAGTGATCAGCTCAAGTTAATCTTAAGGAGTATCCAACACTGAAGTAGTTTATATGTTGCTAGAAAAAACCCGCTATTTGTAATGGCTTCTGCATTAGCTATGTGAGTATAAGAGAATATGCAAAATTAATTAAGCTCCAGGTGAGCATGTTACTAAAATGCTTCCATACTTAAAGATCTTGTCAACATTGGAGCTGCTTGTGTGAAGCGCAGGTGAGATGCAGCGAGCATAATGAAACTGGTTATTGTTTTTTAGTTAGTGGCTCAGATTTTTAAGTGCATGTGATGACAAACTTCTTTGCTGTAATTCCTGATCTCTATAGAGATGCTTTTTATTTTATTTCAGTAATTACAGGTATAAAATAATATCCCTTTTGAATCATGTATAGTTTGCAAATATTTTAGTAGGTTTAACCTTACGTCATGCACGCAGTGTATTTGTGTCCCATGGAATTCTTCATTTCTGTTTGGCTTGTCTTCAGCAAGGATTCTGGCCCAAATCTTAGCAGTCTGTTGAAATAATGGACTTTAAAAAGATATTTTCTTAAAAGTTGTATCAGATTCAGTTTTCTCCCACCTGATCAAAAGCTCCTTGTGGGTGAGGTAAGGCTAGCCGAGGACCTACTTTCCTAAGAGAGTAAACCCAAGCATATAATGAAGAAAAAGAAAAATAAAAACAAAAGATAAGTCTTTTCAGATAAAATGCTGCTTTACTGAAGCAGCATTTAGTTCTTGGCACTTGATATCCTTCTCTCTGAAGTTAGGAGACTGCTTGTGTGTTAGAATCATAGAATCACAGAACAACCAGGTTGGAAGAGACCCACCGGATCATCGAGTCCAACCGTTCCTATCAAACACTAACCCATGTCCCTCAGCACCTCATCCACCTGCACCTTAAATACCTCCAGGAAAGGTGAATCAACCACCTCCCTAAGCAGCCTCTGCCAGCGCCCAAGGNAGGAGCGGTCCCCTTCAAGGAGCAGGGACACCTTCCAGTAGATCAGGCTGCCCAAGACCCATCCAACCTGACCTTGAACACCTCCAGCGATGGGGCAGCCACAGCTTCCCAACCACTTTCATTTTGAAGAGTTTCTTCCTAATCTCTAGCCTAAATTCTAGTCTAAATCTCCCCCTGTCAGATTTATAGCCCTGCCCTCCATCATCCAGGCCTTATAAAAACTCCCTCCTCAGCTTAACTCTAGCCCCTCCAGGTACTGGAAGGTTGCTATAAAGTTTCTCCAGAACCTTCTCTTCTCCTTGTTGAAAAAACCCAACTCTCTCAGCCTGTCCTCGTATGAGAGGCTCTCCAGCCCTCTGACCATCTTTGTAGCCTCTTCTGGATTCGTTCCAACAGTTCCATCTCCTTATGTTGAGGATTCCAGAACTGGACACAGGACTCCAGATGAGGTCTCACATGAGAGCAATAGAGGGGTAGAGTCCCCTCCCTCGCCCTGCTGGCCACGCTGCTTTGGATACAGCCCAGGACACAGTTGGTTTCTGGGCTGTGAGCGCAGGCTGCTGGCTCATGTTGATCTTCTCATCAATCAGCACCCCAATTCCTCCTCTGCAGGGAGACTCTCAATCCCATCATCCCCCATCCTGTACTGAAATCAGGGATTGCCCTGACCAAGACACAGGACCTTGCACTTGGTCTTGTTCAACCTCATGCGATCCACACAACCCCAGTTCTCCAGCTTTTCCACATCATGTGGTACAAGTGAGCAACAACAGTTCCTGCCTATTTAGAGAGCATCAAAGAACAGTTCTTTATCCTCAATCTTTTTTTAAAATTTTCTATTTCCTGATAAATAAGTCAATCTTCATGCCTTTTGAAAAGTTTTTGCTATGGTTTGTGTTTTAGTTTTTTTCTCCTTGGAATGTTACTACTGATTTGAAACTCAGTCACTCCTTGAATATTCCGGTGATTTTAAGGACAATCTGTCCCTGGAGCAAATTCTGTGATACTTTTTTCATTAAGAAAAAGAAGTGGAAAACAAAATATCCAAGATTCAACTCTTTAATATTCCTGACATTATAATAAATGAAGGCTTAATTGCCAGTCTTCATGAATACATTAGCTAAAGTGCAAAAACTCAAATTCAAGACTTTAACCTCTTTTCTGTGGATTCTTTGGTATGAATGACAATGAGGAAAACTGAGCAAATGCAGAAAGACAGGAGAAAGTCTTAAAGAGATTAAAGTTTCTACACTGCAAACTGAAAGATGGATTTTACGTTCTAAGAACACCCATTTGGGGATGGAATTCTTTCAGATCTCGTTAGAAGGAGTGTAAACTTGTGTTTGAGAAAACAATTGTATCTTCTCACAAAACATATATTTTAAGGCAAAGTGCACTTTATTACTCTCCTGATTTTAAGCTTCTCATCTATTTTTGTTATGACACAAGGGTTAAACGTGGAAAATAAAAATCCAATATGGAAATGGCATTTTACAGCAAAATGTTCACTATATTTAAGATGTGATCTTATAAATACACACTTGCGTGCACAAGCATGCATATGCAACTATATGAATTAAAAATCATCTATATATCACGTACTTGCATATTCATGGACATTTAGTGATAATAACCAGATAATTGAAAATCTCATCTGTTTAATCTCATCTGTATTTCTTCCTATACTTTGCCTCATACTCCGTAATTACTGGAACTGCTTCAGAAAACCTGTATTTTTCAGGCATGAGAATATTAGTTGCATTTTTAAAAGCCACCTATCTTAAAAACCATTTATTTTCTTTTATTGCTTTGTGTTTTCACACAATTATTTTCACACACTTATTTTCACATGCAAAGTTAATATTATTACTAAGTAGTCAATGAGCCAGGAGGAGCAGCGCTGAGTCTTGAAGGGAACGTAGGTGTAAAACTTCTTGCTCCACGGCGGCCAAACACCAGATGATACACAAGCACTTTGTTCATCTCCCTTTTCAACAGTCCAGAGGAGCGTCATAAAATAACTTTTGACTTCCTCGAGGCTGTTCTTGCCTCAGGTAGCTGCAGGGCCATTTTTGACAACAAAGTGCTACATGCCCTGGTGGCTTTACGTGCTGCTTCTGAGGTGCCCCCTGAAAGATCCGCAGCTTAACAGACCAGACTTGAATAAATCGCAGGTTACATTTGTCAGTTTTGTGTTATTCCGTAATTCACCAGCACAAGCAAAATTTTCAGTTCCATCTGCGTATTTTGAGCCTGGCTGTGAATATGAGGGCAGTGCACAGAGGTGGGTGTGTGTTAGCAAAGCATTTATTTGCTCTGCTTTTCATTAATATAATGTGGATCTTCACTGCTGTCCTATGAGGGCAGTTGTGTGTCCATCTAGAGCAGGAGGGACACAAATCCCTGACTGTTTAAGCATTTTTTTTTAATATATATCTCCAATTATGAATTACATCTCAGTGCTCAAATTGCACTTGTTTTTTTTTTTTTCATGGAGCCTCAGGAGGCCATGACAGACTATTAGAGATTCTAGGATTAAAAAAAAAATCCTAAATCTTTATAACACTGTCCTGAATACAAGATTTTAGGATTTGAGTAGTAGTGCAAAGCTTCCTTCTTTTCTTTTCAAAGTCACCAATCAAAGACAACTGATTTTACCTCAGATCTGCCTGACTGGAGTTAAGTCCTCTAAATGTAACCTGGAATGCTAAAGAAACAAAATTCTGTTTGCAGGTGACTTGAAAATAAGAAATAACATTCCTTGGTTTGTTCTTTCAATCTTTTCTGCCCGATGCCATCATAGAGAAATGGCAATAGGGAGTGGCCCTATCTGATAAATAGAAACTTGAAAAGATGCATAATTTGGAAATTCAAAACAGTGAAAACACTCAGTTTTTTTAAATTTAGTTTTTATATATATATTTGCTAATCAATGAAATCTTGAAGGATTAGGAAAGTTTCTTGTAAGAATTTGTTTCCACATACAAAACATTGCTACAGGGATATTTTTTTTATGAAAGACTAATATGAAGTTTCTCATCCTCTTCATTTTGAAAGTGAGGACATGATTACACTTCAGTCCCCTCGTGGTTTCAAAGCAGCACTGGCAGCTTTTTAGGGGACACTTGAAAGCTCATGTTGTCATTTCCAGAATTAGCCCTTGGGTGCTTGATAAATTACTTGGTCGCTTGGGGTTTAGCCTATTGGAACCCAATTAAAACAGAGTATCCTGCAAAGCTGGCACGCAGCTCTTGAACTGTGTACAAATAATTCAGTTTTCCTTACTTCTCATTGTAAACAATATATTGCTACAAATTTCTTTTAAATTATGAATGTTCAGGTGAGTGACAGTATTTTGGGACTGCAGAAGTAGCTTGGCTTACGTCCTACGGGGTAAAGGGAACGAGAAGCAAAAGAGAGATGTTGTCTTTGAAATTATTGCTTAACTCTCAGAACGTTTCTTCAAAGTAATTATTAACGTAATGACCTAACGTATCCAAGTGCCCATCACTCACAGAAGACAATGTTGCTTTAACTGTTTGTTTTCGCTAGATGAAGAATCACATACTGAAACGTGTCTTTCAGCTCTGGCCTGCTGATGATTGCTGGCTACAAGCAAACTTGTATTTAGGTATTCATCAGGACTTTGATCTTGAAGAGCAGAGGCCATATTGTTTCAGTGTTTTGGTGGGACATGGGAAGAGCCATTGTTTCAATGTAGAGCTGGGCAGCGAGCTGGCAGTGTGGGAGAAATCGTTTCAAAGAGCGATTTTCTTGGAAGTGCAAAGAACAGGGGTAAGTAGTGAATGATTCAAATCCTGGAGCCGTTCCATCAGTAAAATAACGAACTTTTAAATAATTTGTGCATTTAATAATTGCAGCAGATTGACCTGTTCCATAACTAAAGCCTCTGAGTGCATTTTAATACACTGAAAGCTTCTGATAGCTTCATCATCACAGCAATATTTGTATGTCAATGACTATATAATAACAGTCTGTTAGTGTCTTATGACAGTTTGAAAATTGGAAGTTGACCTTGATTTTAACAAACTGTAAATGAATATGTTGCACCACTGGAAACCAATTTCTGTGGAGATTCTTTAGTCCACCTTGAACATTTTTTCCAGAAACCTTATTTTCCAATCACATAAGTTAGATTCGTTATGTTTTATGTAATGATCCTGTTTTTAAAGAAGAATTTTTGCTCTTACTTTAATAATCATAAATTGGGATTGCCCTTGATGACTCTGAAGATTCAGAGTAAAGGTGAAGAGGGAAGTATGATAGTCTTAATTCTCAGAATTAAACAGCAGATTATCACTTTCTGTAGACTACTAAAATTCTCTCAATTGTTATTTCAAAACTGAAGGTGCATGTCCCATTAGCTGATTTTAAATTTAAAACTGAGTTTCCTGGTATAGTTGTCCTAAATGTGGGTGTCTGTTAGCATTGTGATATCTAAGCTCCCATTAGAATAAGCAAGTGGAGTCCAGAGAAGAATTGTGCTTTCCCCAAAGCCTAGATTTATTCTGAATGAGTTATTTTGTCATATGAAAACAGAGAAGATAAATTGGGTTTGATTTATGTTACAACCTCTATGCTGTTATGTAAACAAGTTATTTGCTTAACATCTGGATTTGTGCTCCCAAATGAACTGGACCAGTGATATTGGAACCTGTGCTAATGCTTCATCACTCTCATTGTGAAGAAATCCCTCCTTATGTCTAGACTAAATCTGCCCCTCTCCAGTTTATACTCAGTGCCCCTCTTCCTCACTCCAAGCCTTTGTAAACAGTCCCTCCCCAGCTTTCTTGTAGCCCCTTCAGGTACTGGAAGGTCACTATAAGGTCTCCTCAGAACCTTCTCCAGGCTGAACAACCCCAACTCTCTCAGCCTGTCCTCGTATGGGAGGTTTTCCAGCCCTCTGATTATCTTTCCAGCCCTCCTGAACTGGTATTTCAGTATCCAGAAGACAGAAGCCTATCACCTGTAAGTTGGATTGTCCATAAAAATTCTTCCTTTCAGAGAAATACCATAATTGCAGTTGGAAATTCATTTTTATTCATAAATTATTGGGCAAGATTCATGGCAGATGTTGGATTGTACCGTGTCATTTCAGCCATTTCTATTTAAATGTGACCTGGCTCTGTTTGTTGTTGAGGGTCATTGGGATCTTTTCTTTGACAGAGGGGTTTTTACCCTAATCTTGTACATATTCTTTGTGTTTGTTCTTTCTTCAAGACAAATTGTATTTCTGAGAAGATTTTGTCCCCACACAGTCTGTGAAAAGAGATGTTTAGGTGCAACGGTACGTTCAAAGGTGCTTTTGAATTGTACCTGCTCACGCTGTGTGATACTTTCATACATTTCTTTGCAGATGGCAGCAGCATTAAATGATGTAAAGAATGCAATAAAGCAGGACAAAATCCCCCTCACAATATCATTCACCTTTCAGCTGTCTTAAAGCCGTATTTCAAGCTGCAAATGCTTACAAAAAGGAGTCTTCGGAGAAAGTGTGAAATTCAGTAATCCTGTTGAAATGAATCTATTTACAATGATAGCGAGCAGACTTAAATCAACGTGCTATAAATATCTTTTCTTCCTAGAAAAAATACTGTAGTGGCTGATGGCCTAATTTGAAGAGATGGGGGCAATAAAATTGCAATAGAGGCAGGGCAGGGAGGCAGTTGAAAAGCAGAGAAAGTGTTGGTAAAAGTTAATTCCATGGGGAGAGTAGTAAAAATCAGCATTGCAATGGAAGAGAGGGAGTGGAGTCCTCCCAGTCACAACTAGAAGTTTAGTCATGTCCCAGAAATCCCAGGAAGCCTCTCTCTGTCTCACCTGGAACATCCAGAGAGACCAATTAACATCCTGCAAGTCCAATTAGCAACACTCAAATGAAGTAATTTTTCTTTCATTTATTTTTCCCCCCTCTCCTCAAACCGTTCTTTCTAAAGGAAATTGTCTCGACTCCTCCGAGTCTTGGATATGATTGTTAAATTAAGGCAGAAACATCTTGACAGGATCATTTGGGTCTTTGGGGTTTTCAGTCATGCTCAAGAGGAGGCTAGAGGAGGATATTGCAATAGTATTTGTTACTGGGCAGAAGAAACAGTGACAGTGATGCATTTCAGCTGTTGAAAAGCAAGACTAACTGCTTTGGCATCCGGAAACTTTGTATTTACTACCTGGATGGTGGAAGACAGAGAAGGGGAACCTGCTTCAGATGATAGAGTATCATAGAACAACCAGGTTGGAAGAGACCCACCCGATCATTGAGTCCAACCGTTCCTATCAAACACTAACCCATGTCCCTCGGCATCTCGTCCACCCACATCTTAAACACCTCCAGGGAAGGTGAATCAACCACCTCCTTGGGCAGNCTGTTCTCCAGCTCCTTCACCAGCCTTGTTGCTCTTCTCTGGACTCTCTCCAGAGCCTCAACATCCTTCTTGTGCTGAGGGGCCCACAACTGACCCCAGGATCCGAGGAGCGGTCTCACCTGTGCCGAGTACAGAGGGAGAAGAACCTCCCTGGACCTGCTGGTCACACCATTTCTGATACAAGCCAAGATGCCATTGGCCTTCTTGGCCACCTGGGCCACTGCTGGATCATGGTCAGTCGCTGTCAACCAACACCCCAAGGTCCCTCTGCTCCTCCAGGCACTTTCCAGCCAGACTTCTCCTAGTCCGTAGCACTGAGGGACATACTCAACTAGATCAGGTTGCCACATCATGTCCCATTTGCCTACTCACTTTTCCTAGACTTCTTTTCATAGATCATTGCTCTGGCAATGCTTAGGCCTCATCAGCATCTCTTATGAGAGCTGCCAGCTCCTGATGAGTCTCTCCACTGCCCTGGACGTTCCCTGCTTTAGGAAAACCCAGTGTGTGCTGAGATCTGCTGTTCCACGGCAGATCAGACCAGCCCTGGAGCAGCTCCTCTCTTGCAACTGACTCTTCTATTCATCTTTTTTAATGTCCTTGTAATAACTTGTCGTAGATTTTACCAGTTCATCAGTTTTAATTTATTTCTAACCCATTTATAATATTCTCATCTGAGAGAGACGAAGTTACTTTCCATTGTTTACTATACAAATGCTTTCAATATCCATCCTGTTGTCAGGTTTTGGTTTTCACCCTGTGATTTTAGTAAAGATTGATGGTTTTAAAGTTTTCTTCATAAAACTTATCTATGTAATATTTCCCTCTCAGCCTTCCTACGCAGCTATGTAAACCTCATTCATACAACCGCTTGCTGTTTGCTCTGTGCTTATGTATTTCTGTTAAAGCTGCTCTCAAAGGGCTCACTAGAGCTCATGGATAATATACAGAAATGATAACCTCTCCAGAAATGCAATATTTTCTAATAATTTCCTTTTAAAAGAATTCAATTGGCTGTATTATATAAAATATCTATATATTAGTGACTGTATATACACGGGCTACTTCCTAACCAGTTACAAGCAATAACTGGTTTATAATATGAAAAGCAATGCTTATATTTCAAATCATCTACTTGCCTTTATGTTGTGTAAAATCGCCTGCAACGATGAAAAATCATAAAGAAAGGACTGAGAAAAACTGCACTGGCATTTTGAAAACCTACATTTTGATAGGAATGGTTGGACTCGATGATCCAGGGGGTCTCTTCCAAACTGGTGATTCTATGATTCTATGATTTTCACCAAATTAAATTAGCAAATACCTCCCATATTTTGGTCAGCTCCAGGAAGAGCCAATATTAATGCCTGTATTTGGGTTTTTATTCTCAGTCCACTGGTGAAAGCAATAAACTCCTCGTGATTTTAAAATTAGGAACCAGATGGAGAAATTCCTTTACATAAAAGTTCAAACGGCTTTTAAACAATTTTTTTTTGCTGCTGAACACCAATGTATATTTTATATTTAATACATTCCTTTATATATGCTTAAAGTTGAGTGCATGCCACTGAAAATATGAACAATGGTGTATGCTGGTGAGTGATGTGTATTGCTTACGTTCCCACTATGTGGTGTCCAAGCTGCAAGAAAGCGTGAAATCTGAATCACAAATTCATAGAAGAGTTTGGTTTGGAAGGGATCTTAGAGATCATCTAGTCTCAATCCCCCTGCCATGAGGGTTAGCCCTATTTGAGATTGGTTTTTAGTATGAAATATATAAATCTGACTGAAGATTTTGGCTTTAGAGAAAACTGAAGAAAAGTGTGTGTTATGTTTGGATCTAGGTAGCCTAAAAGGAGTTGAGTTCCTGGGTCTGTTTCCTGGAACATTATGTGGAAATTGTTTTCTATGCAGTTTTCATCTGGTGAAGCTGGAGAAAGGGCTGGAGAATATATCTCGCGAGGAGCGGCTGAGGGAACTGGGGTTCTTCAGCCTTGAGAAGAGGAGACTGAGGGGAGACCTCATTGCTACCTCATTGTGGAGAGGAGGGTGCTGGGCTTTTCTTCCAAGTGTCAGGGACCAGGACAAGGGGCAATGGCCTCAAGCTCCGCCAGGGGAGGTTCAGTCTGGATATCAGAAAAAAAA
>WAAB01003350.1:0-39009 GCA_013389865.1 Piaya cayana | reverse complement strand
GTGCTACAGGCTTGGGGAAGAGTCAATAGAAAACTACCTGGAGGAGAACGACCCAAGAGTGTTGGTTGACAGTGACTGAACATGAGCCAGCAGTGTGACCAGGTGGCCAAGAAGGCCAATGGCATCTTGGTTTGTATCAGAAATGGCGTGACNGCCAGGGGAGGTTTTGGCTGGACATTAGGAAAAAATTTTTCACAGAAAGGGTCACTGGGTACTGGAACAGGCTGACCAGGGAGGTGATTGAGTCACCTTCCCTGGAGGTATTTAAAAGATGAGTAGATAAAGTGTTTAGGGATATGATTTATCGTGGACAGGTGCGATTGACGTTGCTAATCTCAAAGGTCTTTTCCAACCTAATGATTCTATGAGTCTATGAGTCTATGAACATGCCTTCAGTCCAGTTTCTCCTGGATTCAGTCTCTATTTGGTGAACAAGCCTAGACAGGTCAAAGCAGCAGAAAGTACCTTATTCAGCAAGGTTAGGCATCCAGTACAGTGGATCCCAGAGCCTGTTAGGATTTGTGTTTTGCTTTTGTGTCAGGAGCCAGCTCAGACCTAGCTCTTGCACAATGTTGTCAGAGTTTGTATGATCAAAGCATTTTATGTCTAGATGGGAACACTGTCACTGAAAGACGTGATCTAGCCAGAATATGACCTCTCTGCACTGAACCCTGAAGGTAGGAAGTTCCTATGCTCAGCAGCAATAGCTCACATTGGGACTTCTCAATCCACTTCATTTGCACTTACACATATTATCTGAAGTAATATAAGCATTGCATCTTTATAACAGTCCATACAATGTGTTGGCTTAAACTGTTAGTTTAAACTATTCAAACTGTTATTGCTGAACTGAAACTTCTGGGTGAAGTGTGAGGATCTCTCCTGGCGTATCAGTAGGGGTGGAGGAAGGCAGAGGGCAGGCAGAGCAGAGGGCAGACACAGCAATCTCATGCCCTGGGGCCACTGAATCAAAAAAGGGCATCATCCGCAGCCACAGCCAGTAAGCATTTTAAGCGCACACCTGATCTGGTTTGAGACAGTTTCATGTAAATATAGTTTTATTCAGTAAATAATTAATTCCATATGCTTCCTACTTCATGTTCTTTTCTTTGCCTTGTCTCACTTGTAAAAGCAAACAGCATAAAGCTAAATGTCACAAGAGTTTATTTCCAGATGACTGATACAATTATTAACAAGCAAGTAATCAAGCCCTCAGATAATATACAATTCAAAGCATACCTTTGGCATTTTGACTAAAAGTACAAAAAGTGCAATTAAACCAATACACTTCACTAACAGAGTTTTTACATACATGAATATTCTGGATGGCTAAGGTTAACTCGTAAAAATTTGATTCACAATCTTTTAAATTACACTTGAACAGTGCTATCTGTTTCTGCAGAAAATAATTATACTCTTTAATAAAACTAGTTATTTATCACAAAGATTGTCCTGTCTTATAAATAAAACTTTTAATGGAAATCTGCATGTATTATAAATTTCAGAGGCAAAATTACATAAAGGTGCTGTAGAGAAAATGCATAGAGCCAGTTTAAATAAGTCTAGAAGTTGGATAACCTCAAATACATTTTATTCTCCAGACAGAATCACAGAATCACAGAATCACTGGGTTGGAAGAGACCCACCGGATCATCGAGTCCAACCACTCCCACCAAACACTAAACCATGTCCCTCGGGACCTCGCCCACTCGTAACTTAAACACCTCCAGGGAAGGCGAATCAATCACCTCCCTGGGCAGCATATTCCAGTGCCTAATGACCCTAATTTGCCTAATGACAAACATATACATTTTTGTTCCATGTGCATCGGCACAAATTGTATCTTTCTTTTATGCTGAGAAGTCACAAAAAACCTCACTGTTTGAGAAATACATTCAGTAACGTTCTTTGTCCTTACCAATCATACAGATTAGATGAAATTACAGAGCAGCTCCAACTTTCTTGAAATTCACTTTTTACGTTGTCTTTAACTGTCAGAAAGATAATATTGTCTGAGGAATTTAAATACCCATTTCTGCACCTCCTCTCTGTATCCCCAATTTTGTTTTCCTATCATCTGGCAGTTGAAGAACACTACAATAGCATACCAGAAAGGTCATTTATGTACAAATACTATTCTGCAGTACTGCTATAAGGTCCTGTTGGTCAGCTGAAATCCACTGACATCACTTATAAAACTCATCAATCTAGCATTTTAAAGTAAAATTGTTTAGTAAGCCTGATGGTTTTTCTTCCTTCAAAACTAGTCCTGTCAACCCTGCGGGGATAGTTTAGTCTTACTGTCCTGATTAGTATGGGTATATTCAACATTCCTGATGTTTCTCAAGTGAACTTCTCAAGGAAACTTTTTATTATAAATCTGAATAAACTGACAGAGAATGAAAAAAAACCCAACCAGACAAAACAGCTATGAGACATGATAAAGTGAAGATATTTCACTATTTTCCAAATACTTAAAATGTTTTCAAAAGCTGTAGTTTGGAAATAGGTAGGTGTAGAAATTACAGTTACACAAAACTGAAGAATGATTTGACCTAAAGGAAGGATGTGTTTTTGCTGTCATTGCTATTCAGAAAGGTTTTATTGTTAACATTACAATGATTGAAATCTGATTTTCCCGTAGGAAGAATACATCGTCAGTAGACAGGTAAATACTGTGGCTCTTTGTAGCTGAACTATCTTTTTCACCTCCCTTGGGTGCTATCTTCAGTCTTACCTCTGCCTTTCTGAAGTTTTATTTGAAAGAAGAATCCTAAATTCAGACTCACACTCCCACGGGTCCAGGGTAGGAATATTTGTTGATATATATTTTAGGATTGCAATATGTAACTGCTGTAGCTACAACAACAGAAATAATAACTGAGGCTGGTGATAAGGCAGTTGTGACTAAACATTTGAATAGGGCCTGGGCAGAGGTGCGTGTCACTGATCAATATATTCTTCAGCAAGCTAAGGGAGAGCTGGTATTGCTTATGCTGGGCTCAGATGCCTCAGTAATTACTCTGTCACAGATAAGTTGTTCGATAGAATAAGTAAAGCACTGTGGACACATTAGGTTCCTTTTTGATGAGTATAGTTCATGTTTGCTTATTAAAGGAAAAACTGGACATCCTTACAGAAAAAGAAAACACGTCAGTGTTTAGCATATTGCCTTGACCCTTCCTCTGATAAAAGGCTAATGAAAGACATTGGTTTCTCCCACTGTGTTTTCCCTTGTTCTCCATTTACATGTATTTCAATAAGGGTATAGATGATGTGACATGAAATCAGAATTGCAATAATATTTAGGACTGATGATATATCAAAAGATTAAAATGCATCATACAGACCCTATTATTGCCTCTGTTCTTGAGATTGTTAACCCAAAATATAAGAAATTCTCTAGCAATAGTGCACAGAAATGGTTATGGTTATTCTTTACTGAGTTCTTTTTTTTTTTTGTTAACTTGCAGTTTTACTGGCCATCTTTTTCCCTTCTAGTATCTTTTGAATATGTGACTCCTGGGTTCTATCATCCTTCTATGATTTTGAGACTCTTATGAGAAAAAGAAATTATTTTGGCTGGTGTGTTGCTTAGATGCTGATGCTGTGTTGGCCGTATGTGCACTTTGTAGACCTGACAATCTTGGGGAAAGAACTCCATCTCAACAGGGACACACAAGTCCTGAGATTACCAGAAGCAGGTGGAGGAGAATGCTGAGAATTGTAGAATCATAGAATCATAGGATAGTTTGGATTGGAAAGGACCTTAAAGATCGTCCAGTTCCAACCCCCTTGCCATGGGCAGTGTCATTCCACCAGTCCAGGTTGCCCAAGACCCCATCCCATCTGTCCTTGAACACCTCCAGGGATGGGGCAGTCATAACTTCCCAGGGCAACCTGTGCCTGTGCTTCACCACCCTCAGCTTAAAGAAATTCTTCCTAATGTCTAGTCTAAATCTGCCCCTCTTCAGTTTATACCCACTGCCCCTAGTCCTATCACTACAAGCCTTTGTAAATAGGAGGACCCTAAAGGAACAAGTTCAAGGAAGTGTTGGTGTAGAGGAAAATATTATGAGGTAAAGGATGGAAGTAAGTTTGGTCTACAGTGCACATATAGTGCTCTAGATGATACAACAGCCCAGGGTGCAACTTGCAACTTATTGTCCTCCATGATCATTTTGAATGGTGTTAAGAATCACTGCTGTGCATTAGTAATCCAAGTTGTGAAGGATGCAAAGGCAGCCTAAAGCTTCTTCAGCTTTCTGATGCCTGCTTGACCACCAAGTTCTTTATTATGCCCATAAGATACACAATACAGTTTATGTCCTGTGTGTCTGAAAGGAAAAGGGATCTAAATCTAAAGCAGAATGGCTATATTTCAGTGATGATAGCATTTGCTCTGGAAAAGGCAATTATTTGTTTAGATGCTCTTCTGAGCAGTTCCTAATCTTGAATGCTGTGCAACCTGCAGAGTCTTCTTTTCAGCTGAAGCAAATCACTCTTCTTGACATACCATCAGAGTTACAGACTACTGACCCTCAGGGCACAGTGTGAGAGACTTTTTTTATGGAGCAGCTGATTGACTTGTTATGGATTTTTTCCTTGGTTCTGTTTTTGCCAACAGCATATCTCATTTGTGATTTGATCTTTTTATTCAATGCCTAACTGCTTCAGCAGTCCACTTCAAGAACTCACATATGAAATATATGCATTTTATGTCTGTTATTTGCAATTAATCATTAGTGCTTATGCTGTGTAATTATCTATCCCATTTAATTTAATATCAGTAATGGATAGATATTAAGGGTACTTCTGCCATCTGCATGTTTTTCCTGCCAACTTCTATTCAGAGACCAGCTTTTTAAGGCATTTTCTGAGCAGAGAAAGATGGTCATCTGCCAGCCTTAACCATGCATGTATTTTAAGGTTTATTGATTTGATTATATAAGGGAAATGGAAATAAGGAACATGATATATGCAGTTGAAGACTTTGTTATCAGTTTGTTCATCAATAAATGTTTAAGTAATTTCTTACTATTACTTTCCCTTTCTAAATAGTGGAGATTTCCCATTTCCTATTTCAACCATTTTGAAGCTTCTGAAACTGTTTACTGTTCAAGACAGGGTATTTTAGAAAGACTTGTTTGTGGTCTGGTAAAGCACAGCAAGTTTTCCTCATTTTATTAATCCAACCCCTGTTGCAGCTTCCTATTTTCTGTCTAAAAACACTCTTTGAATTTATGGCAACAAGTGTATTTTCACACTGTTTTCATTATACGCGTAAGTGGTGATTTTGGATGGTAACCAGTCAGCACCTAAGGAGTTCCATTTGAAGTCTGTGTAAGATATCGTTACTCACCTTTAGATCTCACCTTTCCCTGAAGTCTCAGAAGGAAGAGTCCAGCAAGGTTCTAGCTTCATATCAGATAAAACGGACTTTGAGAACAATCTGTAATATCTTCTACCATTTTCCATAAACTGTCTGAACAATGGAGAAGAAAGCCAATCATTATGGTTGGACTCAGTGATCCGGTGGGTCTCTTCCAACCTGGTGATTCTATGATTCTATGATTTGTCAGATGGTGCAAACCCAATAAACCTCTTTTTATTGTCAAAGTGACATATTGAATCCTTTCCAATTTCTTCCTCTCACTGTGAAACCTTTCCAGTCATTTCCTTAAAATCTCTAACAGGTTTTATTCAGGGAAAGCTCTTTATAAAGAGATTGAGTGCAGCCTACAATGGGACAAATGGGACATTTCACTCATCAGCTGTATAAAGGGCAACAGAGAATGATGGAGTCATCATCTGAAAAGTCTTTAATAAAAGGGTCGCTTACTTCTCCCAAGTGCTATAACCTACGGCTGCTGTACTGTATCTGTTTAATGTAACCACATGTTGTGTCAGTTTGGTCTTATTGTACACATCTCTTTTATTAATAGAATCTGTGATTCAGACATAGGTTTTCATGAATAATCATATGCACTCATTTTAATAATTTGTCTTTTCCATGGAAAAGACTGTACTATATCCACTGTGTTTTAAAAACGTTTTTTGGCAAATAACTAAATGCTGTAATCTTGTAAGCCACTTGCTTTCTCTAAAGACTTGCTATGACTTTATTTATAAAACAGGCAAAACACCAATAAAAAGATGTAAAACACCAATAAAAAGATACAAAACATCGTGCTTCAGGGTAAAGCTTGTACTGTTAATGGTACACAGTTATTTTTCTTTCCAGTGTATTAGGTTTCATTATTTTCCTTTCATTGGCTTTTATTAATCTTTTTATAGTGTAATGTACATGGAGCCGATGCAAACCTCAACAGCATGTGACAAGTAACAAACAACCCATCTAATTTTAACCTCGTCTGCCTGCATACATGTTTTTTGTCCTTGTAGTATTAGAATTGCTAATCTGCCTGTAGCTGAGACCTAAACCAAGCACTGTAAAGTCACATAAATACACAAGAGAACATACTTGGTTTTGAAAGCTGAACTGAAAGAGTTTGGATATGGGGCAAGAAAAGGCTTATTAAAGCCTTCAGGAAGTCTAAAGCATGATGAGGCAACAGGTACCATCCGCTTCATTCTGTGGGAGCATGTAAAGGAAGATTTGATTCTCGATGACATTTCTGTTTCCAATTCTGATCACCGTACTTCTGCTGGTCTCTCTTCAGACAAATACTCTTATATGTTTTATGAGAATACCTAAAATCGTAGGCACAAAGTAGTGTGGAGAAAAGCAAGGAAACATGGAGTCTTGGCAGTGTTGCCATGTTTTAAAGAAGATACATTTAAAGGAAAATTAAGAAGAGGGGTAATAATGTCAGGGGGAAATGGAACAGTGAAGAATGGGCATAATTTTATGAGAAATATTTGTACTGGAATCAGTGTCCTCTAGCAGCCAATAGCTCTCTGGAAGTTGGATGATACAAGAAACACCAAGACAAATAACATGACAAAACCACACTTTTGTAACATTTTTTCTTTTTTTAAAGCCTAGTCTGGACTGAAAACTACTGACGAGTGGGAGATCAGAGGCCAGAGCCACAGAAGGACTTTTAAAAATGCAACATTTAATAATGCTTGACGTAAGATCGAAAAGTGATTCTAGCAAAAATCTTCTCCATCTGCCTGCTAGAGTGAGACATAGATTAGTAGCAGATGCATCCGAACAGTTTTAGATAATGAGAAGATCAGTTTAGTCCACAAAAAGTAACAACTGTAGGTGCCTCAGGAGCTGTTCTGGTGAAAACAGCCATGCCCAAAGATTTTTGGGCAAATAAAAAAATTAGTGGGAGTTACCTTCACCTTGACTTCGGGTCTCCAGATTCTGCATTAGCCCCACTTGCAGCTTGTAGGTGCTTATGTGTATTGTAAAAACAGGATTGTAAGAGCTCAGAAAGCTAAGAAAGAGGCCTACTGGGCTAGGCAACACAAGTATTAAGGTTTAGAAAAAAACACCCACACTGCCTTGAGAATGATGGATCATACATTAAGACAGATAGAGGACAATGCATTTTGTGAGTCTTACTGAGGTTTAAGTGTGGAGAAGCACAAGGGCTTGTACAATACTCTTTGGGACAGAAATTAAGGCACCTGTGGATTCTAGTAGAAGAAATACTCTTTTGGGCTGAAAACACACTGAAGCAAAGTGGGGTTCAAAGGGCACTGTTGACTGAGTTTTATTTAAGGTGTCTAAAACTGCTTTGGGTTTCAAACCCAGCCTCCTTTGCTTTGTGCTTCATGTAGTTATTTCAAGTTTTGCTAAATGGCTTAATCGTTTCTAGCAGTGCCTTGGAGCCAAAACAGCTGGTTCTTATAAATCAAAGTTAGTATAAAATTGAAAGAACACTGTTAGGTCAAGAAACTGCTTTACTTCTTTGCAAGCTTTAAACCCCAGAGATACATTATGACACGTGTCCCCTAATGAATCTGCTTATTTTAATATTGTAGTCTGCCTTGTAAAAACAATGAAGCAAACCCCAAACCACTACTGCATTATGACAAGAACTGCCAACTGCCTGAAGCATTTAAAAGAGGAGGATTTGTTGTTTTTTTCTATTTTTTTTATTATATATATTTGTAAGCCAAATAATGTTCCCCTCAGCATGTTTGGTTTCATTATTTTAACACATCAAAATCATTTCTGTAGACAGGGAAGAAGGAGGAAGCCAGCTGGTACTTCAGAGAAACTGTCAGAATGAAAGTTAATCAAGATTAATAATACTTAAAAATAATTTCAGGTAGTATTTTTGCCTATCAGGTGTGGTTCTATAGTATCTTAAACTGACCTCTAGTGGGACTGTTACATTCCTACTCCCCTCTTCCAATGTCATAAATGCCTCTCACCCGACATCATCCCTAGTGTTGCGCCCTCCAGATTCCATGTGAAATTCATCCCAGGAAATAAATGATCAGAGAGTGGCTCTTACTATACAGATAAAACAAACAGTTTTCTGCTTGTTCTGTATACAATCTGCCTGTGTCTGATGAGTGGTTTGCCAGTGCAGTGAAGGATGTGTGACCTGGGAGGAAAGCCCTGAGCAGCTGTGGCTGTCAGTGGCTTAAACTGGTGTGAAAAATAAATGCTGTCTCTGATTTTACACTGTCATTCATGACCTCCTGCAAAGACGATCAACGTTGTTATCCATAAGCTGATGAGGACCTTGATTTTGTAATGCCTGGTGGCGCTGAAGTGAGTGGAGTTACTTATGTCTGTAAAATTAAGCAAGTATCGGCTTGATGTGGCCTCACTAGGGAAAAGCAGTCAGCTGAATACAGTCAACTGCATGAAGTAAATGCAAGAAAAAAAGCAACTTCTTTCTCTCATCTTGTTCCCTGTCAGAAATCTTGCATGGTATTTATAGCAACCACATGTAAAAATGTTTGAGGTGCAATTTTCAAGATCACTTGTGCCCCTTTTTTAAAATTTATCAGCTCAAAAGATGCATTCTGATTACCAAAGATGATGTGTTCAGTTTCTTTTTCTTCTGGGAAATCATATATTCAGTTTCTTCTGAAAAAGTGCATGTAACACCCGTAAAAAGAATATATGTGTTTGTTATGAAGACTTCCATGGTGCAGTGGAAGAAATTCATAGAATTTCTGGGGAAATAGCAACCACATGTAGGTATTCTCCTCAGGCTCTAAGGGATATTTTGATATATTTCTGAGATTACCACGTACTGTTTATCTTTGTTAACCGCATCTGAACAGTCAACTCAAACCCAGTAATCTCTGAAAGTGTGGTATGGATGGAAACAACCATGATAAGTATCAGCTAAGCACAAGAAGTATCAGAGGTGAGTGTAAGCACTTAAAAGAGGGATTTATCCAGTGGGACAGATAAAAAGCATTTATTGTTCTAGAAAATGATGGAACCATATCAGCAACTTTCTATCTTCTCTGTTTCTACAATGAAGTGGTTTTATTTGCACAGGGCTTACCCTTAAAACTAAATTAAACTAATTTCTTAAAAACTAGATTCTTTTTTCTTTTGATGTCCTGAAGAGTATAATTTTATGGAATTCTTTATAAGTGTATTTCCTGGTGAGTACTTGATGAATATCAAGATTATGTGGCATTCAGCCACTGTGCAAGTCAGTCTGCAAGGCAAACTTGGCCCATGGCCTTACTGCCATAGGGCACAGCACGATCTCATCCAAGATGCTTCACGCCATCATCGCTGTTTCAGCCAGATGAGCTAATTCTGCATTTGTTGTCATTCTGGCACTTTCTGGGATCAGCAGCTTTGCTGTTCATGCATGTTCTTGGTCCAGCACAGACACAGAAGGACCAGCCCTTCCCTGGAAGTGTCAGGCTCTCTGAGCAACGTAGAACACTGTTGAATCCAAATGGAAATCAGATGCCAATTTTAGGAATCAAGGGTTGTCTTGGTGCAGAGTGGGAACTTCATTCACCATTTACCGATGCAACTTGAGGCTCTAGGTTCTTGGGTGCCGTGTGCTGTCCTGGCATGTGCTCCCATCTACCTGAGCTTCATCCCCAGGTGCCAATGTTCCAGTGTCGACCTGCAATGAACCACGTCAGCATAAGCTCTGCAGTTCATACTCTGAAGTTACTGATGAAGGGCTCAAGAGTTTGGCGATTTTCTCTACTGCCAACAACTTGTCTTTCTTCAACACTTGGAAGAATAAAAGGTGTTTCAATCCTGCATGAAGGAAAGTGGCTGGAAATCTGCCTTACTTCCACCTTATGTATTTTCAAGAAATCCAGCTTCCAGATAGAGCATGCATACATATGTGTGTCTGTGTGGATGGTCTCTTTGAGATTTCATATCATGAATACTGATCTTCCTTCTGCTCCCTAAACCAACAAACGTATTTCGGCACTGTTTAGGGTCCTGATTTCTGGGAAATTATTGCAACATTAAATCGTTCAGGTCCTTTACCTTTCCAGGACAATCTGCAGCTTGGGCTGATATACCAGAGCCGTGTGCATAGTGGGTGACAAGATTTGGGGTGCATCATGATGAGCAACTACAGAAAGATGTGGGTGAACGTAGCCAACAATTTTGGTGACCTCAATAATTTTGTTTGTTTTCTTATCAGTGTTTATCCTAATAGATATGATTTTCCGTTCTATGATCTGGAAAATATGTGAATACATTCTAGAGTGATTCAGCTATGATAATAAGTAAAAATACATAACAAGCTCAGAATGAACACTCCAGAAATAATGTATTCTTAAATTTGTTAGGAATGCAAATGAAAAATCTCGTCCTTATTGATAGGCCTTAGACACTCACTGCAGCTGACAAAAATATACATTTTCTTATTACTTTTTAAAATTTTCCTTGCAAGCCAGTCATTAATACATCTGATGACAGGAAAAAAATTTCATGGCAAGAGTCATTGGGTACTGGCAGAGGCTGCCCAGGGAAGTGGTTGAATCACCTTCCCTGGAGGTGTTTAAGGGATGGGTGGATGAGGCACTGAGGCACATGGTTCAATGTTTGATAGGAATGGTTGGACTCAATGATCCAATGGGTTTCTTCCAACCTGGTGATTCTATGACTCTATGATTCTATGATTCTATGACAATACATCTCTATCCTGCTATTTCGCACATCTTGATCCTTACCAAAGCACATTCATGGGTGAAAGACAAGATCTACTAATATTCATTTACCAAATGGTTTACATTAATGCCTCAAGACCTCCAATGGGAATCAAAATGAGGCATCTTTAGGCTGACTGGCGTTGATTCTCCCTTGGTGTAAGTAGAGGGAATTCAGAAGGCTGAACCTTTGATTCATATGTGTTTTAGCTCAGGAATTGAGTTGACTTGCAGCTACAAGCTTACCTTATGAAAGCACCTGGGTTTTGTAATATTTCGCAACCCACATATCGTAACTACCTTTGAAAGGAATCACATATGACGCACTAATGAATTGCTGCAATCTTGTGAACGAGGCGGTTGGGCTAGATAGCTTCCTTTACTCCTCTGCATCTGACAGCATTAGGGACCAATGTGACAAAAGCAGAGCGCAAGTCTGACCGTAATCATGAAGTTCTGTGCCATGGGCACTCAGATAGGAGAGACGATTTCTCTGTCACTCTCTCACTTCAAAGAAGTCAGAGAGTCACCACACTTCATGTACGAACAATTAATCCTCCCAGTTACTGTCTTTACCTAAATACTACCTGGTAGCTTGCACAGTGACACATCCTCCTGCTGTTCAGTCTATGAGATGTAAGGAGATAATGGAAGGTAGAGTGTGTGGTTAGAGTTTTCAGTTCATAGGCTAAATAACCTTCTTGCCATAAATGCAGACAATAACTCAGCTGAAAGATAATTACGTGTCATCATCTCACAATGTATATGGTTTGGTTGCTACTGATTTTTCCAATACTTTTAAGTAAATTATTTGCAATTTCCATTTTTTTCTGTAACTCTCTTCATCGTTCTTTTTCCATTTTATATGACAGTTAAAGTAGTAAATGAGAGGAGGTTATTTGTGTATGAGTTACAATGATTGTAAGAAAACATAAAAAATGTGAATGATTCTACCAATCTCTGATTCAGCAGTTTTTATGAGTGCAACTCTAGTATCTGTACTCAGATGTATTAGAATGTATCAGATATACTAATCATAGAATCGTCAAGTTGGAAAAGACCCACCGGATCATCGAGTCCAACCATTCCTATCAAATACTAAGATACACTAGGTGTATTAAATACAAGTTGCGTCAGAATAAAAGATAGATTAGTATAAAATTAAATAGATGACTAATAAAGGTAAAATAACTAAGCAATTTTAATTTCTGATATTCAATAAAATAGTCAACGTGACTATCGTACAGGAGTATTAATTATTGGATGACTTAGCATGTTCTTTTACTCACACAATAAATACACAGGCTGATTGTGTGTTACTTTATCCATACATCTGTACAGAAGGGAAGCAGGAGAGAATCTTAGAAACTTCATTGTAAGAAATAAATTTAAGAAACCTAGGAGGAAGACAAATTTTAGATGTTTTAATGCATTTAAAGTTATATTTTATTGATGAATTTAGATGTTAAAAGGGATATATTCTTGACTCATGCACATCAAAACTTTTTAAAAATAGCTGTTGATAACAACTACATGCCTTATAAACGAGACACTGAGTGTATGACAAGCTTATAGTTTTTTCCTGAAAATCCTAAATATGTTGTAACATACAGTTTAGCAGGCATGACTGGGAGCCAGCTTGGTAGAAAGGAGAGCACATCACTGAGCCTAAAGACAGAGAGGAAGCATGCAGAAGGTGGAAACGGGGCCAGGTTACCTGGGAGGAGTGTAGAGGCACTGCCCAGGCATGCAGGGAAAAGCCAAAGCTCAGCTGGATTTGAAGGTGTTGAGAAATGTAAAAGGTAAAAAGGTCTTCTACCTCATCAGCAAAATGAAGATCAGCAAAAGCGTGGCCAGCTGCTGAATGGGGTGGTTGAAAAAGAACATGGGAAACACTTTGCCTCAGTCTTTACTGAACAAGCATTTCCTCAGGCATCTCTGAGCTAACTGATTGAGCTTGGAGGAGAGAAGCCCTGCCCACAGTAAAAGAGAAATGAGTTGTGCACTGCTGAAGCACGTTGGATGTAGAGAAATCTGTAGGTCCAGACAACATACTGAAGGGAACTGGCAAAAGTATTGTGAGATGAGGCTCTATTGCCTTTAAAAAGCCATGATGGTGAGGGGAAATTCTCCCCCAGTGACTGGAAAAATACGGCTTCGAAAGTACACAAGCGAAAGTCTATGTGCAGGACAAGCAGAGGACAGTTGGCCCCAATTCAGTTCTGAAAGTTATGGAGTAATTATCATAGAATCATAGAAGCATAGAATCACCGGGTTGGAAAAGACCCACTGGATCATTGAGTCCAACCACTCCTATCAATCACTATTTTCAAGTGTATGAAGGATAAGAAAGAGATTTGGAATGGTCAGCATGGGTTTACCAACAACAAAACATGCCCATTCAGCATGACTGTCTTCTGTGAGGAAATGGCTGTCCCCGTGGACAACAGGAGAATGGTGTATATCGTTGACCTTGGCTTTAGCAAGATTTTTGACACATTCTCCTGTAGTATCTTAAGAACCAAATTGAGAAGGTTTGTCCCAGATGAGTAGGCTGCAAAATGAGTAGTATGTAAGTGTTTCTGTGTTAGAAACTCTAGGTAAACCTTGGACATTGTGATTTGTATGACATACTTACTGGAAGTCTTCAGTTGGAAGTTAAAAATATATTTTAAAAATCTATTTGTCAAGAAGCAGTCCATAAAATCTGACAACTGGTGTTCCTGTTATTGAGAGGAAGAATGGAAAATCTCTGCCTTTCAAGCTCTGGCATGCATGCGCTGTTTATCTCAAGAAGCCAGGCTTTCTAGCATATTCTCATTTTTAACAGAAATTTGTGGATGAATAGAAAACTGAAAAAACATTTGGCTGAGGAATGTAGGTATGTTTTTGCAGAAACAAAAAGCATCCCTGTAATGCACCCATCCTACCAAAGCATTCAGGGTGATTCCTGGGGGCATCAGGGGCTCCCCGTGGAAGGTCCATCAAGAGCAGGACCTGGCAGCTGGGGCCAGTCCCAGCATCCCAGCCAGGAGAAGGGCAGCCAGGGCAGCCCCAGCTCTGGACATTGGGCACCTCCATAGGGATATGAGTGGGCTTGTCTGGCTGGGCTGGCTGGAGACCAACTGTGCTGCAGCATTACTGGGGAAGGGACCGACGGCCTCAGGTGGCTGACGTGGGGTCCTGAGCCAGGTCATGGGAACCCAGGATGGTGGGCAGAGATGATCAGGTCCATCAGTGCCCTCCGAGAAATGGCATTTTATTTCATGGCACCTATTTTCCATTTAAGTATACTTAAAAGATGCTAAATTTTTTTCTTACTGGAAATATTTTCTGCTGGGATCATTTTGAATGCTTTCATCTCAAAACAGACCCATAGCATTTAAAATTTTCTGCCAAAGCTGTTAATATAATTTGTCTTCTCTTCCTTGGATTAAAACGTTGGTATTTTTCAATATTTGAGAACAGTATCTCTCTTTTCAGATTGCAGGTGCAAATGTTGTATATCTCATACATGCCATGTAGTAATTTTTTGTAGTCCTATTGTCTGAATTCATGTTATGTACAGTATAATAAGGTGCTACACTGGTTACTGAGAAGAGTAGCTATTTTTATGAGAATATTTATATTAATTGAAGGTTAATTTGGCCAGCTGTCATACTCAAGCCTTTGATTTATGCAACTCAAAAAGAAATGACTCACATGACACCCACTCTTTTAAGAAAAAAAAGACTATGAAAACCAAGATAATGTGTTATTGAATAGCTACTTAAAAGTCATAATCCCTTTATTAATTGTGAGATGAAAGATTTGCGTGAGCAATACCATTTAGATGGATTTGTAAGAAATGCTCGAGTTTGAAAAAAATAAGAACTGGCTCCTTTGAATGCAATTTAGTTGAAGGAGGCTTACTTAAAAGTTGATCTGCATTATTTCTCTCTCTTATCAGTATCATAAGTAACATATACAATTAATAAACAATGTTCAGTCAACAAACTGCATGGATTACCTGAAATATAGCAAACCTGATATACCTTTCCCCAGAAGAATTTATCAGTCCTTCTATGCATTTTCAACTGTGTGTGATACATTCAAATGAATCTTCTTTTTACTAAGGGGACAAAGAGATTAGAAATGTCCTCTAGAGTAACCAGTGACTTGATTTCTGTCCTATCCTCAGCTTTGCAGCTTTTATTCCCCTGTGTCCCTGTGAGACCAAGAACAAACTCACTCTCAAAGGCATCAACAGCAGCTTGAACGTTCTACAGAGGGACAGAGAAAAGAAGGAACTGTTTCTGGCACTGCTATTCCTCCTGAATTATCATTTCCTCTTGTTAACAATAAAATAGTCATTATTAGTAACAGTGTTTATTTTGCTTGATTCCAGCCATGGTGCTTTCTAATATCCAACAAGCAGATCAAAATGACCTAACCAATTAGCAGCTTGAGCTAATGTCCTCCAAAGGCAACAGCCATTCCAGTTTAGCCTGTCACTTCTGTCACTACACTAAGTATTTTTAGCTCTTTTTAGGTAGTTTTTGCTGTCAGAAAACAGCCCATTTTACTGCACTATCATCCCAGCATGTGAAATTAGTTCTAGTCCAACTGTAAAAAGACATCTGCAATTTTTTTTGTCAATGGTCATTTTATCTGTCAGTGCAGATACTAAGTTAGCAATGTTATTTTTGTACTTATATTTATTTTTGTGTTAACTAAAGAGAAGCTAATGATAAATACTTCTCAATCATTGTCTTTTGTAAGTTTTTCATTTCCAGATTCTCAAAATCTGAAATCAATGCTCCCTAAGCAAAGAATGCAGAGTCAAAGTTTCTTAGGAAATAACAATAGCATTTTTATTTCAATTAGTGACTGAAAGAATTGTTTTTTGTCTAAAAGTAATAATGGAAATATATTACTCAAAGATACATTTAATCACTTAGATGATAACAAGACAAATATTTTACTAAACCTGTTATATTTCCAATATGTTATCATTTGATGAGTATTAAGATTTTATATTTACATGATTGTGTCTATGTGTGTGTATTTCTATACGTTTATGTACATTGTAAATAAGAAAGTGGGGAGCTGCCACAACAAACTCATGGAGGGGAACCCTGGTTGTCTATCATTACTGATTTAAATAGCCAACAGGATGGGCTATTCACACATCATCTAGCATTTTCTCTGCTAGAGAAAAGAACCCAGGGTGATGACCCATAAAAACCTAGTGTGCAGTGACAACCTCCATCCTGGCGCAAAGGGATTTTATGAGAAAGGCAACAGGCCAAGAAAGAATTGCAGCACTCTGCAATTTGAGAATGAGACTTCTCTCCCTTGCAACTACACCAGCACTGCACCTCTGCTGCGTGGGGACTGGATACCTGGAAATACTTCATTCATTAGGTGGTGCTGACAGAACGCTGTAGCATTTCGAACCCTGAACAACCTGATCACTCCAGGGGGAATTGGACTAGATGACCTTTAAAGGTGCATTCCAACCCAGAGCACTCTATGATTCTATGATTCTGTGAACTCTCCTGAGGCTGCCCCAAGTGCACTTTATTTGATCCCTTGCTGTGTCAGGGCAAGTCTCCTAACGGCGCATGGCTGTGTTCCCAGTAGGTAGCTTAATTAACTATGTGATTTGTTTGCTGTGCAAAGCAGTGGAGGAATCTTCAGCCAAGGCAGTGAATTCAAATAATAGCTGGTCTACTGTGAAAAACCTTCATTGAATTAACTTGTGCAGCTTGACTGTGACTCATAGACCTCTTGTAATTCTTGCATAAATCATCTTTTCATAGTTTCACCAATTCACCCTGCAAAGGGGAGTAAGAAAATGTAAGCAGATAGATTTTTTCATGAAAAAAGTCACACCAAGGAAGGATAGGGCCCTCTAAACCCAAAGGAAAGTCAAGCTTTGCATACAACTGTACTATCTGACCTTCTCCTCTCTTCTGTTTCTTCTCCTCCCCACAGTATACACTTTTTTAGCTGGTGACAAGTCTCAGAAGAGAGGGACAGCAGGACAGTTTCATAGAATCGTAGAACCATGGAATCACCAGGTTGGAAGCGAGTCCAACCATACTCCTAATGAAGCTAATATTTTAAGCTGTACACTAAGCAACAAGTAGCCTGCTACATTTTTTAAGGTTTTCTTTATATCCAGATGGAAAGAGAAAAGTTTTCTTTTCAAATAAACACTGATACTTCAATCTCTGTAATTGAAGCGTGAATGTGATTCTGGGCCCTGCCCAAGATTTTGAAGCGGCACCTCCCTTCTCCCCACCCCAGGTGACTGCTGCTATATCGTGTCTAGGCAATATCTGCATCAGATCTGAGTTTGTCTCCTTGTCTACATGACTCATCTGTAATTAGTCTGAATTTTGATGTGGGGGCTTTGGCATATGGCACAATCAGAGCTTAATAGACAAGTTGTCTGTTTCTTACATATGGCTTTCATGAGCCATTGTTTCCTGTTGTCCTAGGTTTATAAGACACAGTACCTCTACCTTCACCCACACAAACCTGCCTTTACTATCAACACAAATGTCCTATTTGTATTTGCTGCTTCCTGCACATCCATACAGGCACATCTATTCCTGTCTATACATATATGCATGGAGTGGTGTGGCATGGTACCTGGGGGAGACAGAGGAGGTGTGGAGGCTGTGGAAAAACTATAAGTGATAAGAGTGTTGGGATGAGGAGTTATGCTTCCCTCCTTCATGCACACAACTTTGCACAACTACTTTTCCTTGATCTGTTTTCTTAAACAGTTTCTTGCACAGCACAGTGTTTAGAGAGATAAGCAAAATGCTGATATAAAAAGATTCATCTACTTTCTTTGCACCAATGAAAAGACTGAATAGAAACATCCATATTGAGGTAGGTCTAAAAACAGGTCAGGCCAGAAAAGGCATTTTCTCTTGGTGAAACAAACCTTATTTTCTGACTTTCACAGTGCATTGAAACTATGTTCTGGAGTGTTATTGCCTCAGCTTTCCATATGTAATACATCCTCAAATGCAATTTGCATGTTCAAAATGAAAAAGAGTTGTGCAGTGGTTTTCAGAAAATAAAAACTGCCTGCATGGAGGTATCACAATTAAAAGAAAAAAAGAAAAAGAAAAAAAGAAGTGATTAGGTCTGTATTTAGGTCTGTATTGTCTCCTAAGAACAATGTACTTGACAAGTGTGATGCAAAAAACCTTAGCTCAACCACAGACTACCTCAGTCATCCCTTGCCATATATGCTCCCTAAGGAGGAGGGTCAATATGCCTACCCACATATCTACCAGCCAGGTGAGAACCACTCTGCAGCTCTCTGGGACTGACGGGGGAGAATTTTGCTCAGCCAAACACAATTAAAAGAAAACCATGTGTTAGGTGTTTGTCCATGTGAAGGGTGCTTGAGGTTTTTCCAAAACAAGCAAGCTGGGAACCACTTCTCCCTTTTCCTGCTCCTGTTTCTTTGGCAGCGTCATTTTGAAGTCCAGCTGAAGGAGAATGGGGTGAGGGCCACCTTCACAAAGGCATCAGCTGGCACTTGCCAGGCAGGTTTTTTGCAGATCATGGCTTCTGCCCAGCACTTCTGTAGGTGTTCATTCATTCCCCCTGACTAACTTCAATGAGGAATGTTTAAAACATGGGAAATGTTTAAGAAGAAGGTAACAGTGCTTTCAGATGTGCCTGTGTTTGCATTTTACATTAAAGGGGACTTAGGCAAATTTTGGACTGACACAGCAGAGTTCTGGCTTCCCACAAAGATGCTTAAGTGGAAGGAGGGTGGGAGGATCCCCACAGCTTACAGCTGGCAAATATCCTATCATTGACAGTCTACTTCTTCATGTCTCTTCTTATTAATATCCTTTTGAACTCCAACTTTTCAATACTTATTCATATGGAAGTTTTTCCTTGAGTCTAATTATTTTTGTCACTTACCTCTGAAATTTTACTCATTTCAGCTTGATTGAAATGCATTCAGTCACCTGTTTTACCGACAGTGTGCAGTTTTTGCTGTCAGGTTTGCTAAAAAATAAAGCAGGTCAATAATGATTTAAGTAGAAAGACAGGATCTCTATGTAGTAGTTTAATTTCAATATACCGCTGAGCAAAATGGTAATTTACCACTGCAAAAGACATGCTAAACATGTCAATGATGAATTCCATAATAACTGAGGCAGCAATTTCAATAAATCTAACTCCAAGACCCACTGTCTCAGCATTTATATTGAAATGAATCAATTCCAGTTATTATGGACAAGCTTAGCAATTATATACTTAAAAAGCACACTTGGGAAAAAAGGTCTCCATTTTTGGAACCTATGCATAGGCTGTGAATTTTTTCATCTCTGTTTACAGAAAGCAATCTCAGCCTCTTGGCTTAGGCAAGAACAGTAATGCTATGTCCATTACAATGCTAGCAGGTTCATCAACTCCGTAATCACTTATTTTCCTACATCTTTGTGCTGTGTATCCTTTTTGGCTGAAGAAGACAATCCTTTCAGTGAGGAGAATGGATTAGGCATGTGGGAATCATCTGTCCAAAGCATGTTGTGGAATATGAGCAAACGTGACAACAGAACTTGCAAACCCCTTAACACTATAATATAAATGCCAGCATTGGGATTAAAAATGGTAGCTTCACAGTGAGACTGGTAATACTGGGAAATCACTCCAAGTCTCTTCCAATAAATCAGCCATTTTCAGTTTTTCTCTGTTTACCATGCAGTTTACATGAGGGTCCCTATTGGTATGAAAGAAATGTCCCTTCATGCTTTTCATAGACTCTGAAGTTGAAGTCCCCAGTCAACAGTGACTCCTCCTCCATGGAGAAGTCTCAGCACTTGCAATGTGCTGACAGACAAAAGGAGAAGTTTGTAAAAAAGAGTAATTGAAGGCAGTGTTCGTCATGCGTTTTCCCTGACTGTGCATTGAATTTCCTTAACATTTCTGTATTGTATGGAATCTAGAGTGTCACCTAAATCTCAGTTCTAAAACTGGGGAGAAGCATTTTTCAGAGACAAGGAGAACACAGCCCTGATGGATGACTAGTAAAGTATATCAACAGCATAATGTGATAGCTGACCTTAAAGGAAAGAAGAAAAATATCAGTGTCATGAGCTGTGTACTTAAAATTTCAGTATGATACAGAAAGCTTTAGAGCATAACTGAGTTGTAAGATGAAAAAAAGGTTCTAGCAATAGTATAATGGTTGGCAATCTTTAGGATGCCTCCTGTATGTATGTATATTACACTGTGAAAAAAGGAAACTTGCATCTGAAAAAGGTCAATTTATACATTTATAATATTATTGTGCTTAATGCAAAAAATTCAGTTTTTGGCAGAACTATGGTTATGGTAATGTAGAAAGAATACAAAATAGCATAGGTGATCCTAAGGTTTAATGTTTTTTTTTTTCAGAAAACTATAAAAGTCAGTATATCCAACATACCCTGGAGCCTTAATTTTTGCATTATGAATTTAAAAGTTCACCTCCTTTATGCCCCCAGTAAACTAAGAGAATAGGAAGCCCCATTTACAACACAGGGCACGCCTGTGGTATTTTGTCACATTGATTTAAACACTTCATAATTTAACAGCAGTGCTGCTAACAAAAATCCTAAGTTCAATTCTATGTCCTGTAAATAAAGGGAAAATAACATGTGATCCTTTGTCTGTCTTCTGTACACATCGAGGTTTTGAGTATTACAGCTGTGTACCTTTTATGTATCTCTGTGTTCACTAAACCAGTGTTGAACTGTTCACGATTCTTATAAAAATAAAAATGTAGAGCAAGTATAACATGACTTTTCCTCAAAATACTGCAGTGTGCCCCATTCCGTAAGAGTTCAGCGGTTTTGAAAACTCACTGTGATCATAATGGTTGCATTTTCAGACAGAAAACATCATATGTGCACGGAGACTGTAAGTATCTCTGGAAATGCCTGAAAGGCAAACTGGATTGAACAGATATCAGGCTCTACTTGAGCTAGCAAAGGCATTAAATGTGATCTTCCAGTAGCTTGCAGAACAAGCATAGCTATCAACATATAGTTTAATATCTTACAATGACGGAGGAAAGGCTGCGTTAGGGTTTTTTTGTTAATATTTTTAGTAATATGCAGACATACTCTGCATTCAGAATTTTTTTATGTGCTTGCAGCTATTATCATGTTGATGTTTCTTGGCACTAGTGTGCTATATACATGTGTGCATACAAAAACAAGCACGGCAAATACATATTGACATTAGGGGAATACAGTATATGGAATCTACAATATCTATATCCATTTCCTATTATATAAATGAAGAGTTTCACTTGTAAAATTTTTCAGTGCTTTGTAAGGTTTAAAATGAATGGGAGGAAATCAGAACTGAACCAGGACTATTAAAATGTGCCATATTTCTTAATTTATTTATAGTAATTAATGACTTAAGGATTTTACAGTAATTCAAAGAGAAGAGGAGGCTGAGAGGAGACCTCATTGCTCTCTACAGCTACCTGAAAGGAGGTTGTAGAGAGGAGGGTGCTGGTCTCTTCTCCCAAGTGACAGGGGACAGGACAAGAGGAAATGGCCTCAAGCTCCACCAGAGGAGATTTAGGCTAGAGATTAGGAGGAAGTTTTTCACAGAAAGGGTCATTGGGCATTGGAATATGCTGCCCAGGGAGGTGGTTGATTCACCTTCCCTGGAGGTGTTTAAGGCATGAGTAGACAAGGTGCTGAGGGACATGGTTTGGTGTTTGATAGGAATGGTTGGACTCGATGATCTGATGGGTCTCTTCCAGCCTGGTTATTCTATGATACTATGATTCTATGAATATTTACTTGCACAGAAAGAAATTATTTTCAAAGGCCCATTAAATATTTTTATTAAGAGACTTGTGTTTGTACTTAATATCATGATGTTTTAGAGTATCTGAACTGATACTAAGTGTGACTTCATTTGGTTAATGAAAAAGTCAGTGACTGAGAATAAGTGTTCTACGCAGGAGTTTACACTAGTGCAATTGCATTCACCCCATAAAAAGTAAAAATATCAGATATAAACTTCTGCCTTGAACACCATTAGTTTTTTTGAAGTGTCATTACAATGCATTCCTGTTACATTAAACAGAGGAGTACAGGTTGGAAGTCAGTTTTATTTTAAATTTTAGTGCATTTATGCCATATGGTCTTAGACAAATGATATAATCTGTTCTCTTGAATTTTACATCTGGTGATTTGCACATAGTCACTGATCAACAATATGAACCAGAGATATTCATTTCAAATTCCTCATAAAATAAGCTTATTCTTCGTCTTTCAAAGTTACTCTTATTTCCATAGGCTACATGCTGAACTTAGATTTTGTTACTAAGACAGATGACAGTATTGTTAATGTAATAAACAAAGAATGAGAAATAGCAAGTATTTTTTACTGCTGACATCTGTGAAAACAGTGAAATATTCATCTTCATATTCAGGTAAAGTAAAAAGGATACTAGAAAGGTAGGGAAAAAAGAGGATTGAGAACTCAGATAGATACTTAGGAAGGAGTCTGGTACTAGGTGTTTATAATTAGTGAATATATATAACATACGGATGGTGAACTCCTTCTCCAAACACAATTTTACATGCCTTTATAGCAGAAAACTGCTAGTACAGTTTCCGTAGCAAGTGTAGTTTTCATATCTTATTCTCAGTTTGCTACTGTGATGGTTCTCTCCCAGCTGAGACACAAATATTACCATTTAGAAACTGTAAACTGTAACTCAAAATAAGAAATTCTGATTGTCAACTATATTAAGAAAAATTACTAGTTTATGACCCCTTGTCCTTGTGTTTCTTCCTTGGAAATCACAATGTTCAGTTTAAATAAAAAATGAATACTGGACCTCTGCTCCTGGTTTGAGTAGAGGGACAGCAAATCTATGAACTGTGTTCAGTGAATCAACAGACCTAGAAGAGCAACACTAGTGATTTTTCTCTTTTATGAACGTATTTATGTGTTTAGAAAAAAACGTCATAGGACAAAAGCTAAAATTCTAATCCTGCTGAGGACTTACGGGAGTTCAGCAGGTTTCAGCAAAGTCAGGATTTCATTCAAGGAACAGCTACAGGTCCATAACCGAGAACAGAATCAACCTAGTCTGGCCCTAGCCCTGAGATAAACTGAAATCCTAACACCAGGTCAGGTTTATGTCTATCCCAGGGTATCTGACAACATTTACAGCCTCACAGTTCCAGTCACATATACTGATTGCTTATGGGTTATGTCTGTGTCATAATGAGATCTCATCATTCACCACACCTTCCCTCATCTCACACAGCCCTTACTTTCTCACGGAAAATCTCATTTTCGTGAGGAAATGCAGCTATCCCCAAATCTGGTTCTTGATATGTACAACCTGAGAAATAGCACTTTGTGGTGCACCACTCACCTCTTTTATCCTTAGGATGACTCTTATCTTAAGGCTGTGTATGCAAAGGAAGGGATGGGAGTTAAATGTACTGGTCCTGTCTGCACTAGGAACATCAGCAGTTTAAAGTATCCTAAGCCAGAGGGTTAGGGCTGTGTGCTGTATCAGCCAGTACCTCTGCCTCTATGCCAGATCTGAGCATGAAATTATTTCATGAAACAGCCACCTAGCATTGTACAAACCTCTAATCCAACATGCTTTCTTGACATGATAGAAGTGTCCCATTTTTTTCCTGTGGGCTGAAGTTACAACATTACTGGAGTAGGAAAAGCATGAAAATTTGAGCTAATGGTATTGTTTCACCATGTGTACTTAACTAAATCTAAACAGGAACTGGTCTGTCTGTACAGTCATCTGAACACATGATTGCTTAATGGGGCTGTTTTGTAATGCTTCTTCTTTAGCTACCAAGACTTACTTTCTAACCACAAAACCGGAGTATGACAAAACAGACTACTTCATAATTTACTGAATGTAGACTTTCTAAATGTGTCATATCTTGTAAACAAATAATTCCTTTTTTCCACGATACAAACAATGTTTATCAGCTGGGCTATGCAAGCACATGTTCAAAAATGTGAGTGATAATCTGAGAATCTGGAGTAAAAAGAAAAGGTGCAGAGTGCTGTGTGACAGCTGCCAACAAAGGCAACTTGAACTGTGGCTTGTGCCTTGCCATCTACACCACGCATTGGCTGGTTTGTGCACTATAGAATCATTGAATCACCAGGTTGGAGATGACCCACTGGATCATTGAGTCCAACCATTCCTATCAAACACTAAACCATGACCCTCAGCACCNTCCAGCCCCTTCACCAGCTTCGTTGCTCTTCTCTGGACCCGCTCTAGAGCCTCAACATCCTTCTTGTGGTGAGGGGCCCAGAACTGAACACAGTATTCAAGGAGCGGTCTCACCAGTGCCGAGTACAGAGGGAGAATCATCTCCCTGGATCTGCTGCTCACACCGTTTCTGATACAAACCAGGATGCCATTGGCCTTCTTGGCCACCTGGGCACACTGTTGGCTCATGTTCATGTTTATGTATGATTTCCCTTAAACTACTTGTCTCCAGCCATGCCGCATATTCTACACTGCATGGTCACAGTGCAATTTTCCTTTGTGTTTAAGCAAATCTGTACCACATGAGGCAGTGTGCAGGAGACAGAAAAGAAAAAGGACTGTGTTGCAAACAAAACTGCTCAGCCCTAAAACACATGGACAATTTTTGCATTCAGACTCCTTTCACTATGGTCTCTGATCATTATCTGTTCACATAAGGAAGACTCTTGCCCACCTTTACTGCTTTATTTCATTAATCACTATTGATGGATCATCCTTTTTCCCCGAGTTTCACAGAAGGTGGAATAAGCAGGAAAGCAACAAAATAGTTTGGAGGAGCATCTCTAATGAAAGCCATGGAAACTCTACGTTCAACAATTAACAGACAATATACAGGTGTCCAGTGTCAACATTCACATTTTGCTGGTCCTTTTCAACATCTCTTTGCATCCTTTGATTGACTTGATGGGATATTACAAAGAGAGACTACATATATTAAACTACCATTTTATGACATACTTCATATTTACAAGTAATACTTTTTTGTGATCGTTAGGTGGCTAAAAGCTTCTGTCCCAATCTAATAGGCAATAAAAAGGATTTTATTCACCTATTGACCACCTTTTAGCTGGATTGGTCTGAATAACAGGAGATTGCATTTAGTTATACCTAATACAACCTGCGTTGTTGAGAAGCTGCAACTGGAAGGTTGCATTGTAGTGGATTATAGACCACCCTGGATGGTCTTTCATGACAAAATATCATCATCATGCAAACCAACCTAGGAAAAAGAGGCCATAATGAAACTCACTTTTTTATTACAAACAAAAGAGTCAAGAGAGAGAAAGGATTTGGGGATAGGATAAATCCTACAAAGAGAGGGGCTATGTGGAATTATCCTGATACTTCTATGATTTTCGGTTCCTTCTCCATTAAGTAAACGGAAGGAAGTTTTGGTTCCTGGGTCTGGATTTTTTTTTAAAGAGAATTAGCACACAAGAAGCTAAGTATAGAGGGAGAAAAGATAGGGGGGTATGCCAGGGGAGAGGAAATCTAGAAGGAAGCAATACATTCTGAGGACAGCTGAACTGAGGAGTTGGAGAAAACTTGAAGGAGGTGACTGCAAAGCTTTATGGTGAATAGTCAGCATAAATGAAAATGGAAACAATGAAAACAAAAATATATCGAACGCCATTCCTGGCATCACATGGGAGGGTGTTCTTTATATTCACTTGCACACGGTTGAATTTCTCTAGCTTTTCTACTCTGCCTCTTTCCATACGAGTCCATGTGGCACACACCTTGTGCCCCAAAGCTGGAAGTGCCAGCTGAGTGGGGACTGGACTGCCCACTCCTGTCTAGACCCTGTTGTTCTCATGGCAATATCAGGTCAAGTCCAATAGTGAGGCTGCAAGGAAGACAAAATCTGTGATAGAAGAAAGAGAATCATGCAGCAAGGGAATGAGACCAGGCAGTGAGATTTTCTAGAAGGGGTAGAGAAAATATATGAAGTTACAGTCAGGATTAATAGATGCTACCCTTTGGACATCTATGATCATGAGAGACTGTGTGACACATGAGAGCTGCTGAGAACGCTTTAGATTGGGGTTCGAAGTACAATACAGTGCTGTGTAAACAAGAGCTTGTGATTAAACCTAATCTAAAACCAAACCGTTTCTGAAGAGGTAATTCACTGATCTTATGTATGACATTTAGTTGCTTTTGATGCATGAGAAACATCGATGAATGTCTAAAATAATTTCTAAAGTAGCAGTAAACTACTCCTAGCATCCCACAGTTTCCCCTCTCTACTTAGCAGGTATACAGGCTAGAGGAATTATGCATCACTGGAAAGGAACTGCATTGGTCTTTTGACAAGCAGCATATGCATGATAACAATCAAAATGTTTGCTTCATCTAGCTAATCCACTGTATTCCAAGCTCACTGTGTTTCTTATTAATCATGGAAAGTCACAGTTGAGTTTTACTGGCTTTACTTGAAAGGAGTATTTTTCCTCCTTGGAGACTTGCCTTTGCCAGGCTGTCTTTTGCTTGAGGTAAGTTTTATTACAGGATTACCAAACTTTAATGGGAAGTATCAGTATGTGTTCTAAGAAGCCCAGTGCTGTGATTTGTGTCATAAATATTTTTTGTAAAATATGTCCAAGATTTTAATGGATCCCTTTATTCCCTTCTTTTCCAATTTAGAGATGTTTTCAGCAACTAGATATAGCCTTTTAAGCTTTGCCACTCTTGGTTTTTTTTTAAAATCCAATATCATGTTTGCAAATCACTAAAAAATTCACTCAATTACAATCTTTAGAAATCGCTGTTACAAATGTACTTCTAATACCAGTTTTAAAGTGGTACTGATCCTCACAGTTAGGTTTGGGACACAATGAGAAAATCTTGCTTCAGGGACCTTAAGCCTTAAACAGACATAATGGAGACGTGATGAGAAAAACTTATACAACGTTTAAGCAGAGGGATCTGGCTGCGAATGAAAAATATCTTGGTGGTGCTTGGGTTTTTCCTGTTTGTTCTATTTGAGGAATGGAAATTTTAGCATATTATAGAGGTTCAAGCTGTGGCTAGAAGATTTGGTAAAGTGAAAATATGAAACAGTTTTATTTTTGCGTGGAGAAGATGGTAAAAGGAAAGAATCATGAAGGAAGGGACAAAGGAAGAATGAGATTATAAGGATGTTAAAGTGATCAATCACCTAGCAGAAAGGAAGGCAGACAAAAATATCTTTAGTCTAGACTGGATGTAAAATCTTTTGAGAGAGCTCCTTATCACTGGGATGCAAAGCACATGCAAGAGCTCCTGTGGCAATAATAGGAAGAGAGACTTTTCTCTGCCAGCACAGAAGTAAATGTCTTTATGGAAGCTGCTGCCTTTGGTGTGAGAGTGGGAGGCTGCCCCACACCTCTGGCACAGCTCATCTATCCAACCTGGCCCTTGTTTGTACCTGCCTTGCCCCAGCACCGTCACCCCGACTTCCCCACCTTTGCTTGATATGAGCTTCTGCAGTGCTGCAGGCTGAAATGCTGAGATTGCTCAGATGCTCCATGATACGTATCCTCTGCTCGTAGTTACTAAATGCTACCTGGCAGAATCTGTTCCTGAATTAAAAAAAAAAATTGCTCTGATGTTAGATATGCAAAAGAGTCTATGTATACTGTGCAAAAACACCTGAGTTTACAGCTACAGACGTTCAGCGCAAACCCATATGCTTACACTCAACTTGGTGTTGGCAGCAGTGTAGCTGCTTGTCAAAAGATAAAGATCATAACTTCCAAATAGGTTCAGTTTGGCCTCAGTCCAGCAAAAAGTGTCTGGTACAGCAGCTACTGTCAATACAGCATGATAACATGATTTCCATTGATATCTTCCCTCTCTCCAGCCTCACCTCTACCAGAGTGGTTTCACCAAAAGAACCCAAAGACCAACAAAAGAAAAACATTAAGAAAAAGACTAGGATAAATAATAAAATAGCCTTCATAGAGGGAATACTGTATGGACTTCCTTTTCCCACCCCATTCTATGAAACCTTTACATGAGAAATATTTTCTTCTTTCTCCTGTTTTGCAACAAGGCTCCAGATCCTATTGAAGGCGCAAGAAGATGAAAAAAGGAGCAAGAACAATGGTCCAATTCTTAAAAACAGTTTTATGTCCATGAGTTACTAAGGTATCCCCTGACATGTTCTTCAGTGTACTTTTTTTGACTTCAGCAATCTTGCAAACTAGTCAGGATGTTGGCGTCTGCAGCCCAGAAGCCAGGTGTCCTCACACCTTGTTCTAAGGAAGTAGTAATGTACGTCTTCATAGTGTTATTCAACAAGTCAACTTCTTCACAACCTACATAGCTGTACTACAGATTTGCAAATTACTGTTCTCTTAATGCAAGTTGTCAGGACTCTGGGCTGCTGTTTTGGTTTTATTGTTGATGCATTGTCTGATCTTTGGTACAGTACTTTGCTTAAGTTTTCCCATCTACTAAATCAAACCAAAATACACTTTGCTGTTACATTATTATACTTCATATGTGGTGGTTTGTTATTGCTTGTAATGGGTCTTAAATGGAATCTGTAGGATCATGCAAGGCACCGTTGCTTTTCTAAGCTCTTGGACTGTCAAAGGACTTGGTGAGTCACTCTCTTCAGCTGGGTGGTTAATAGCAAAGAAATCAAATGAAATTAGAGAAATCCTTACCAAGTCAGGATTTAGGCCAGCACATGTTAGTCACCCAATTTTTTAAAAAAACTTTTAGAAATTTTATACATTTATTGTACATTATATCTTTTCAGCTGGATGATTGACTTTGTAACATTATTGTAGAGGGGGTAATTGGCCTAAATAAGGATTTCTTTAAACAAGTCTAATATCTAAATGAACACCCATTATGCTCAGAATCACTCTCCTTACAGAGTGGAATTACTATAGTTTTAAGTATAAGAAAGAGGCTGATGATGCTTTTGATGGTGTGGTCGGTTTTTACTGTATTTGCTGTCACCATCAGCCAACGGATTGAAAACCAGCTGTATAAACACATCCTGTATAAGGATACCAAATGTTTCCCCAACAGTGAGGCCAATTTCAAAGCAGGTGGGATGTATATGAAAATTGCTAAAAACTTTGGATTAGTTTTCCATTTTTCATTACCTTTGTCCATTAACATAGAGTCAAACAGAGCAGTTTCACAGTCTGTAACAGATGTTCCCTTGCAGATTATTTGTTTTGTTACATTTTAATTACTGATAGAGAAGATGGAAGTGATGTTGTAATGCTATTAGTTAAAAGCAGGTAAGTATCCCTTCTGGAAAGGCCCTGGGGAGTTTAATAGGCAAGAAATCAATATAGAAGTATTTTATCAGGAAGAGGTAATCTACCAAAACCGATAGAGGATTATCTCTTGTGTTATTTCTCAATGGATCTTAGAGAGCATAGTTGGTTTTTTTTCATTATTTTCTATAAAAGATTTATATCCATCCTAACTGAAATCCATACATTAACTCACAAAGTGATGTAAACTGAGATCAGAACAACAGAAACTATAAATAATACATAGCTTCTTAGGCTGGTATAATTATTTTTCTTTATTTCTCAACGTAACCATAAGTTTTACTCGTAATTTTTCCAATGCTATATAACTAATTTAAAACAAAAATACCCCCTGGATATAGACAATGGGACCTCCTATTATACAAATGTGGAAACTGAGGAAAGAGGGTTAAATGAACCATCCAAAACAGTCAGAAAATGTCAGTACCAGAAGTTAGGCATGCCTCAGTTCTAATCTAGATTTAACCCACTGCAGGAATGGCAAAGTCCAGAGGAGCGGCAAGAGGCAAAGAAATTTCAACATTAACTACAACCAGTGGAGTGGAAGCATATAGGATATCCTTTGTGACCTTTACATTGGTTAACTGATTTTTTCTGCTTATGTTTTAGAGTATTATTTTTTATATTTTCCAATATGATAAGAAAGTAAAACCCCCTTAGACCTAACCATTTGATACAATCAATATAGAAAGAATAAACATGCACTAGAAGTGGGCAATAATGATGCCTCATGATAAACTACATCTAGAAGAGCATTTCAGTTGACTCATATTCCTTCTCTCTTCCTCTCTTCTGTGATATGTTTATCTTGCTTATCACTACCCAGCCCATGCTAAAAAACCCATATAAATCACATGCTTTTATGGCCACTGACTAATGCTCTAATGTGGTTCTATGTGCATTGTTTATTTCAGCTGATGATTTTTTCCATCTTATAGTTTATTGAAGCGTTTCTTATTTGAGACCTCCTTTCAAAATTCCATCTGCCTGTTTGACTAGGAGAAGTCAGTTTTTATAAGAAAAGGTAAACCCACCATTAATCTTTTTAATTCTGATCCTCAGCATGATAAGGGTGGACAAGATGACTTTTATGTAAAATTTGGTAATTTTGAATGAATATTTTGTGAAGTTCATGTTGTGTTGTCCTGGCTGGCAAGAGCAAAGCCTGCTTTTCCTTCTGTTTTGTGGGACATTTACCCAGTACCATTTCACACATTCTGTTTTCTGAAATGCATAAATAGTGATGATTTAGAGATATGTAATAGTCTATCCTTTAACCTGAAAACAAGGACTATTTCCCTGTGGGGTTTTCCTTGTGGAAGTCTTTATACGGGCATGCTGAGGTGCAGGGGTTTCCATGGCAACTAGAGCTTTGCAGAGTATTCAAGAAACTCGGCAAGTTAAAATTAGCTTAGATGGTCATGCATAGCTGATAAGGGCCTGAGGCTTATGCAAGTTTGTGCAAATAGTTTTTGTGAAATTTAGTGGAGGATGTTACAATCCAAACCCAACATATTGTACGTGTATGTATCAATGGATACAGCCGTAGCAGGTCTGGAGTGAATACAGAGAGCCTTTGGGCATCTAAGATAAATGGAGTGGCATTTAAAATATTTTAAAAGAAAAGCTGACTGTAAAACTCATTAGAGAATGAGGAAAAATTCATTCTGATTAATTAGAGTTAATGGAAGTTGAACAGCTCAGGAGCCTTCCTGTTTTCATTAAGTTAAATTATTGGAATCATCATAGTTTATTTCTGAATATCTTTTACTTGCCTGGACACTGTTCTCACCTGTGGTCTGTTGTCGATTGACTCACCCCATAGCTGCAAAACTCTAAGTTTGAGAGAGACTGTGAACAGGGCATAGATTTGTCTCCCCCAGGTCTCCATTCAGAGTACAAACACAGCAGTACAGTAGGAGGCTTGAAATAACATTTCTGCTTTAATTAATCCCTATTATAATACGGTGGGATCTGTGGGAAGTGGAGTAACACTGCAGCTGACTTGTTTGATCTGTATCTGAGTTTGTCTTGCATTCCAATAAAAATGAGTATTTAAAGGTAGCACAACGGTGAAGAAGTATTTACGGAATAGAATAATTTGGAATTATATTCCTTCATCTTATTTTGCAAGATGGGTTGTGCATCCTGACACAGGGCACAGTTTCAAGTTCTGTAGGCATTGCATCCTGAGGAAATTATATTCAGGTGTTTCACTGGAGCAGTTCAGAAAATATAAAAATAATTTCAAAGGAATAATCTTATTTCTACTAAAGTCAGAAAGAGTCTTAGATATAATCAAAGACATCATGTTTTGTCCAGTCACTGCTTTAGGAGATTAAAACTTACTGAATCAGATATGTGTAATTGCCTGCTTTTTAACTGAACTACAGTTTTTAAAATTTCTTTTTTTTATTATCATCACAATTTCAGAGAGAGCATGGAAAAAAAAATCATCCTTCCTTTCTGTTAATGAAAATGCTCGTTCATTAAATCAGCTAGCCTGTTATGGCAGAGAAGGAGACCTGTGAAATGCTGGGAGACGTTTCTCATCCTGATCTTATTATTCTGATAATTTTGATAAAGCATGAATTCCAACAAGATTTTTTTTTCTTCCACTGTGATGACTTCTGTATTGCTTCAAAAATACGTTCAGAGTCAAGGTGCTTTATCAATATGGATGCCCTCTTCTGCAGCTGGATATTCAAAAGTCCCCTGGCATCACAGGTTTGCTTTCTGTTTCCTATCAACATCACAAAAGAAATGAATATCCAGTTGTGAAGAGGACAAATTGTAGCAAAAGCTGTATCACACTCAGGAGCAGAAGGAGGCACTGAAAACCAAAACCATGTTAAGACTCTGGAGGAAAAATGCAAGTAAGAAGACAAGACAGGCATTAGCCAGATCAGTGGTGCAGCTTCACCTGCATGTACTGTATTATGCAGATGATCTACCCCAGAGAGCCTGTACCTTATATAAGCTCAGAAAAGAATAAAAAATGTAATAAAGGTGCAGCCACATCTCTCTCCACTGAAAGGAGACTGAAAAAATCGACATTGCATATGTGTGCAAGAAGCACACATAAAAGGGAGGTATGCCAGGACTTCAATTTTTGTTGCAATACAGAGTAAGAACAAGAAGAGAGTTTGCAATTTAATTTCCCCTTTTCCAGGCCACCACAGGGAACCACCACAGGGAAAGCAGCAACCCTGAAGTTGCTGCCTAACTTCTTTCTCCCTGCCTGTGCTTTTCTCCCACTCTGCTATGGGTGATAAGGAATTGTAACTGGACAGACGCTTGAAAATAGTGCATTACCAATAGGGTTCAGTAGAGTTTTCCATGCTTTTAAAGTTATAAAGGAGCAAGGATAAATCCTCCTGTAGAAATGGGAGGAAATTTGGCATCAGTCCTGACCCAATCTCTGAGTGCTCCAGTAGCTCTCTAGGACTGCACAGTTACACATTGACATGCTGTTTCTATACCTTATATATAAATGTATAGAATTATATTTGAGCTTATGTCACAGTGTATGCATGGTTTACGGAAACACAGAATGTTATTTATTAGAAAGAACTGGAAGGATCTACAGCAAAAAGCTGCATGTTACAGTGAGTTGCTTGAGAAATAGAAATTATTAGAGAAAATATGTGATTATATTAGCTGTGCACTCATGAAGCGATTTTTCAGTTTAAGTGTTCATTCTAAAAAAAGGTTGCCTTTGCGCAGAGTGTTATTTTCAGCAAGCTGTAACTTGGCCAGATCTAAACTGATTTTCATCAACATATTCATGTGCTTTTCCTCTTTGAGAGCTATTTTGCGAAAAGCTGATTTTCTAGCCAAGCAATTGCAGAACTGCAGCTATTAAAAAGCATACATACATTCATACACACATACGTATATATATTTTTTTACTCTGTCAAGATTGAAAATTGCTTTATCTTGGGCTACAGTAACCTGGGTCCAACAGGTAAAAGATTCTGGAACTATCTGGAAAAAAGATCGTAGTGAGAGTGGTAAGCATCTGACGGAAAATGCTTACATCTAAAATGTTACTAGTCAAAATGAAGAGAAGCACAACTGGCCATTTTTTCCAAAATACAGGTTTTTAAAACTCCAGTCAGCAAACTGTCTTGTGGCTACTGCCCAGTTATTAGAGACCTACAATTAATGACCCTTCTCTGATTGTATTAGGGGTTCAAAATGTTGTAGACATTGGAATGAGAACATCCTATGCAAACCACATCAGTTGCTATTTTAGAACATTTTACTTGAAACAGTGAGCTTGTTTTGGCAAGCAAAGTTAATGAAGATCTTTTCCTCACTGTATACACTGAAACAAATGACAGTCTTAATCCTAACAATGAGGACAATTAAATTTTTATCTTAAAGTTTGGTTTTTGAAGTATCCAAGCTCTAGAGCTTCAAGGCAGTCATAAAGCAAGTGCCATCTACATTAATAATCTCTGAAGATGAAATAGGATGTGACCCGTAGCAAGGAAAATGTGGATGACATGGGGAAAGTTTCCATGGGAACACATTAAAAATTTCTAAAATATCTCCGTGTTCAATAAGAGAAAATTTGGGCAGACAGAAGCTTGTCTCACAGGGTAGAGCTTTTGACAGTTAATGGGCTCTCTGAATATGTGCTGCCCAAGCCCTGTTAGCATCACTGTTCATATTCAACCTAGTTGTCTACTTTCTTGGCACCCCTTAGAGCTTTATTTTTGTCCCCACTGCTTTGCAGGCAACCCAAAGGCATTGGTGTACTGCCCCAAATGCTCGTCTAAAACAGTGACCCTAAAATATAGACAGGGTAAGTCTCCAATAGAGTCTAGGTAGCTCAGAAACTTCATAAACTCAGGGTGTCTCACAGAGAGTAAACATCCTTTTTCCAGGATTCCATGCCCTAGCATGAATCATATCCTCAGGGTCTTCTTAATTTGCCTCTCTTACTTTTTTTTTTATATATATGTGCTTTGACAAAAATCTAGGGGTTTATTCTCTAGGAAAAAAGTGTTGCCTTTAAATCTACCCTTTCCTGATCTAACCATTCTTGTGATTCCAGAGTTTCAGTTTCTTAATCTTTTTGATACTGAAATTTACCCCTGCCATCACCATCCATCGCAGATTCTGAAGCTGCGTTATTTGCTTCAGGAACACCCGCATGGCTGCTTATTGAACTACATGTTGACTTAAGTCTCCTCCTTGTTCTCCAGGTTTTAAACAGCAAAAAGACTGCAGTCTCATGAGGTATCATGTACCAAAATAAGCTGGTATAGCCACAGCTGTAGTCCTATATGATGACCCTGTAGTATATTTGAAGACAAATCTTCTACAGCCATTCCCAGTTCTCACAGCTGCTGGCCTATGGGTGATTTGATTCCACCAGCTAAATCCCTATTTACCCAGCAAGAAAAATGTTATGGATCACCAGGTCAGAATGCTGGACATCCTTCAGTTATCAACATGTTGTTCTACTGAGAATGTAATGATGAACCCAGCACCCAAATAACCCTGACGTTTAGTACTGAGAGATTATATAAATATTAATAAATGCAGTTGTAATTTAGGAAGAAAACCTAATTCTAGCTCCTTTTTACCACTTGTAGCAACATGCCAGATTCTGGCATTTAAATGCACGTACACCACGGTACAGCATGTACTTACTAATTTTCTTGCTTGTAATGTTTACTGTATTTTCTCAGCCTCTTTTCTATAAGATACACATTTGTAGTCAAGTAGTATTTTCTTCTGAGTGTCAGGCAGAGATGCTTAAATTGTTAATGCTCTGGAACATACAATAATTTACAGACATTTCTACATTTGGCTTCTATCCAATTCAATATACCTGGCTTATGAGAACACACACAAAGAAAACAACCTGCTGAAGCTGCCATTTTTGCCTCAGTTGCAAAATGGGAAGACGTGGTTAGTAATGCATAGTGCCAGTCAATTCATTCTTTTCTTTAGCTTTTATACTGCTTTGTAATGGCTCACTGAATACATTTTTAGCATTAATTCAACAGACAACATCAGGACACACTAGAGGCTCTCTCTCAGCTGACTGACACATTTCATCAACTCCATTTCAGTGTGTTTTCTTTTTTACACACCAGTTTAATGTATTTGTACGAAACGTGGCAGAAGATAACTCTCCCAGGTGACTCCTAGACTAAATACCAAGATTATCTAATGACTGAAACACCCAGCAAGTTTTAAAAAGAAATATGGACTGAACTAAACAAATGATTTAAATGCATGCACACTCAACATCCTAATTTTAGATCTCCCCTCCCAGACAGAATCCAGGTCATGGGTTTAGTCACCCACACTTCTTGCAAAGAACATAGTGAGAGGTAGGCAAACCTTAAGGCCTACACCCTCAAATGGGGAACCGAGAAGGAATGATAGGTACAGAAATGTGCTTAAAATCCTCACCTAGAGCCCAAGTACATGGCTCAGGGCTCCAGGAAGTTTCCTCCCTGCCTCTGGGTTCCAGAATGTGGACTCCACCCTGGAGATCAGATCTTTGTACCTCATCTTTGAAAGAATAATCAGGGCACAACCCCTTCAAATCAACACTAACCAGGATGGTTACAGCTGATAGTATCACCACACCTATTCTGTATGTAATAACAAACCAGGTTGCACACACTTCCAGCATATGTGAGATATACCTTCAGTTTCTTCTTGCATATGCCAGGACTGACAGAAGTCCTGCTATTCAAGGTGTGCTCCTGGCTACACCACCTGAAGAGAGTTATACAAGATTCATCAGGTCAGAAGGAGACTGAAAAATACGGGAGCATGACTTAAACATGAGAATTTGGAACCAACCCCCAAAGAAACTGATCTAATTTCTGATAAGGCTGAGGAACACCCATCAGTCCATAGCTCTTCATCCATCCATCCTAGCTTAGTTCATGGTCACTCTCCTGGCTGTTTGTGCAGTTGCAGTAAGAGGAGTTTTGTGTTGCAACGAGAATGAAAACTCTGCAGAATGCAGGGTGATAAGCAAATATTCAAACTAGTAAGAATTCAGCTTATTGAAAATATGGGATCAAAATAGGGAAGTTTCAAAAATGCCTTTATGTAACTAAAAGGTGTACAATCATTAACACATGTAATACTGATTCTACCAAACATACTGAGAGAGGAGAAAAGACTGAATTGTTGTTTACTTCAAATGAATAAAAGGCAACATAACACAAGAATGTAAAGCTTATTAATATTTGATAGAATGAAATGTTCCGTTTTTTTTGCAGCAAAGTTCTTTTTAAACAAGGTGTCTGTCAGGTAGGTAATTATTAGAGTACTTGAAAACACAAATTAAAGGATTCCGTTTCTTGAGTATCTCAGTGATATAACCAAAGATAGAAACAACGCTGCTGACTTTGGGTGTCTTAGCAACCTATGTACTATGTAAACATGGAAAAGGCCAGTAATTCATTCATCTATGCATACATACATCTGGTATTATCAGTATTAAAGAGTACTAATGGCATGATTAGGATTAATTTAATTTATAATGAATGAACAGCATAGCATAAGAATCTGAGAGTTAGTGATGATAAAACTCCACCTGTTGGACAGAAAAGTCAGTTCACTAATCGTGCTGCCACAGTTTATTTGTGCTCTCTTCATGCTGGAAAAGAAATTGTCAATTTAGATAATTACTTTCAAATGAAACTCTGCTTTTCCTGGACTGACTCATGCCACCTCAGCAAGTGAAATACACACTATGCTGCCAAAGCCCTTTTATCTGGTATAGTTACACACATACACACACACACGCGCGCACTAGGACTTTTCCAGTATAAAAATGTCACAAGAAATCCCACACTCTGACATGATTATACAGACCTGTACTCATCCAAAAATTAAAAAAAAAAATTCCCTTAGGGGTGTTAAATAGGATTATGGAAGAGGCTTAAAGACAGATGGCTTGAAAATAGGAAATTTCCTGAAAAAAGTATTGAAATTTCACAGAGCCAGAGAACACTGTGTGTCAAATTACCTTGAAAATTGTGTTCAGTGCCCTGGAGTATTCTTCCCAATTACATCAAAGCTTCTGCAATACTCCGAGAAATGTCCTGGAGGTACAGGAGACAGCCTGAGTGACAGCATGTGTAGGAAAAGCTTTTGCTTGCATTTACTCACTGATTGTGGCAAGCAGTCTTACTGGCACTTCTTCACTCCAAGATTGCCAACTAGTTCAGCTTGAAAGCCATAAATAATCATGTTTACAAAGTATCCATGTAAGACAGTAATCGAATAATTGAACATGTTGTCCAGAGAGACTGAGGGGTCTCCATGCTTAGGGATAACCAAAGCTTGACAGTTTTTCAGCCACCTGAGGTTAACCCTGTTCTGGGCAGTGGGGTTGGACTGGAAGGCCTCCATAAATCCCTGGAAAGGGATTACATGGATCTCTGTTATACTTCCAATAAATTCAGTACTCCTCAACACAAGCAGGATGTTTGTGTTCTTCAGTCCAGTACCATGCTTTATTTTAAGATTTGGCTCCAGAGAACTCATACCTAAAATGGTCTTTCAAATTCTTACAACCATTCTATATATTCTTAAAAATCTAAGTGTAACTATCTGTCTCAAATGCTATTTACAACACAGTTGCAAACAAAGTGCTGTTCATGTGTACTTTTTTTTTTTTCTTCTGATGAGTTTACAAAGCTTGGAAGATATTTTAATGTTCCTATATAGTCCCCTGGTTATCCTCACAATTGCTAGTGCCAGGGATGCAGCTGCTTTCTCACCTTTCCCCACCACCTGATTTTCATCCTTAGCCTGGAAAGACCTTGGTCAGGGGGGGACAAGGTAGTTAATTTTGCATACCCGGTTAGTCCTTGGTTTTTTTGCAAGGCTTCCAGAAGTGAGAGTGATTTTGCAGTCTGCCAAGGGCTGGCCTCTGATCATTAACTCATTTCATGTGGGCTAGCAGACATGAGATGGTAACAACCTTTGTTCAGCTCAGAGCAAGGCAGGATTCGCAGTGCTGACCTAGAAGTGGCAGAAGTTCTGTCCCACTGTTAATCCTTTGTGCCACTGCCTTCCCCATGAACACAAACCTTTCTCTGTCAAGTACCTAATGCATGGTGTAAATCTCTGCAGCAACTGGCTGCCTTCCAGAGTGGTTACATGCAATGCAGTCTGCATAACCCAGGAGAGAAGATTTTGGGGAAGAATTGTGTTTGATGTTTCAGACCAACTTGGTTGGGTTATATTTTTATTCACATTTTTTGTGCACAGCTCCCATGGATGCAGATAAGAATCCTGTACATAGAAGATATTCCTATTCCTATTTGGTTTTCATGGTGAGTCTCTTGACTCTTGATTTGTCAGTCACAGTATCAGGCAAATTTCCACAATCACCTTCCTGATACCTTTTACAAGATATATATATATATTTTTAATTTAAGTTGGCTTTACAAAAAAAGATCTCTCAAAAAAAAAAGACAGACAGTTGGCTGCATGTTATAAATGCTACAGATTTATCAGTTCATAATTGAGAAAGACATAAGTTCTGGCAAT
>WAAB01003349.1:123462-135440 GCA_013389865.1 Piaya cayana | reverse complement strand
AAAGATGTGCCTGACTTCTTAGAACACCCTCCCATCACAAGTCTAAGGACAAGCCTGCAATTCCAGCTCTTGGTTAGATGGATGACAATTACTGCTTAAGACCTAAAAGAATGATGATTTTATTCAAACAAAACAGAAAACTTTTTTTTTTCATGGCCAAAAAAAAAAAAAAAAAANGGCAAAAAAAAAAAAAAAAGCAATTTCCAAAATTTCCGTAAAAACATTTTCTTTCGCAGCTGTGAATCCTGCACTGTTAAATGTGATTAAACGGCATTTCCATTCAAAAGGGGCATGTGCAAAATATATTAAGGCTTTCCAAAAATAGGAGCCGATAGCCACCAGGTGCAAGTGTGGAATGAGTCAAGCGTGATAGCATTTGGTCACCTGCCTGCCTGGAAAAATCATGATCACTGGGCTCTTCATCAGAAGAGAAGAGATGATTGGTGCCGTGAAGATACTCTTAGGTTATGGACCTGGTTCTTCTTCAACATATTCCCCAGCTTAGCCAGACTTGGTGCTCAACAAAAGGATGCTGATTGTGAAAAAACAGCTAACAGAAAAAAAAGGTGCTGAAGTTCTTCTCAGGATTGACTTATAGCAGTAAATACATTGTGTATCAAACAAATCTGGATAAAACTGAGCTATATCCACCAGGGTGATCCTCTCTATGTTACTGCACCTCACGTTTATCGAGTGAATCTCCTTGAATAAATGAATACTTCTCTTGTTTTATCAGTACCTATCTTTCTGTCCTGAAGTATTTTATTATATCAAAACAAGCTGCATATCATAGAATCATAGAATAGCCAGGTTGGAAGAGACCCACCGGATCATCGAGTCCAACCATTCCTATCAAACACTAACCCATGTCCCTCAGCACCTCGTCCACCTGTGCCTTAAACCCCTCCAGGGAAGGTGACTCAAGCCCCTCTCTGGGCAGCCTGTTCCAGTGCCCAGTGATCCTTTCTGTGAAAATTTTTTTCCTAATGTCCAGCCTAAACCTCCCCTGGCGGAGCTTAATATGCTTAATATGATTTATTTTTCCGAAAACACTTGATCCCAGCTATAATAATTTGTAAGGTCACAATCAGGATTATATTTTGATACAAGTTTGGTCATGACTTTAACACTAATCCAAAGTATCTTAGAATCCAAGCTACTCAGCTTGTAGCACTTGAGTTTTCCACTGGAGTCAATGGGGCCATTATTCACATGCTTAAAATTAGGCATATGCTTAAGTGCTTCGCCTTTGGGATAAAAAGCCCATTTGGGACTCTTTGGTACTCAGCTCTGATAAAACCCATCCATCTTGTTTAGATGATTAAAACAAAAGCATCTTTCTCAGAACTTCCAACAGATGTTTTCATAAATTTTAACATACTCCTTTTTCCCCATCTCATTCATTTCCAGCGCAAGTATTCCCTTAAAAGCTGAATGAGGAAATCTGTAAACTTAATGGAGGAAATTTATTTGGACAGAAAGGCATCTAAAGAAGTATAACAGCACTTGCAATGATCTCTGGCCAAATTCTGCGCCCATTAACTTTCTTGATGTCTTTCCCCACTGCCAGATGTATCTTTGCAAATGAGATTTTCTAAAGTAACTATTGTCTTCTCTGAAGCCCACAAAATCCTTTCTAATGGTCTCTGAGCAGTGTTTTTAACAAGCCGAGTGAGGAGGTAACTGCTCTCTCCATATGTCTCTAGTGTATTCTTCCTTCAACTCACTCTATTTCTTTCTGTTGACAACAGGCATTTTGTCAAACCTCTTACTGCTAATCATCCAGTCAATGAAACCGAAAGACATTTCAGCACGTTTTTATCAACAGAATGTAATTTTGTGCAAATCATGCCGTCATCGGGGAAGGACACCAAAAGAAAAGTGAAAGAACCCAAACTCATTTTGCCTGAAAAAAACAAATTACAAGTTTGCATGTAGACAAAATAGAAATAGCAAAATTTCTCCATCTGTGGAAAAAACTATGATTGATCTCTTAATTCAGGAGATGAAATGGTATTTGGTAGAAAAATATTAACACTACAAAGGACATAGAATCATAGAATCACCAGGTTGGAAGAGACCCACCGGATCATCGAGTCCAACCATTCCCATCAAAACACCTTCCACTGTTTTCATTGTTTCAGTGAAATATCACCCTAGATACATAATCCATTGTATAAAAATATTAAGTGATGGGCTAGAATACAAGAAAAGAGGCTGAGCTAAAAAAAACCCTGCAGATGCTATTCCATTTTCCAGTTGATGAAGGGCTTGGGTTGCTCTGCAGGTGCATGCCCAGCGCAGTCTGACAGTGCTCACTGATCAGTGATGCGATTCACAACTTTGTGCTATAGTTGCAACTCTCTTCCATTTTTCTCTGTCGTGATATTTTCATCCTCCTGTTTCTGTCAGGTTTGATCTCGTTATTAAAAACCTTGGTCCTTTGGAGATGTCCTTTGGGGTCCCGGGCTACCTGGCACGCTGGTAACTGGCACTACACGATGCAGCCCTGTGGTCTCTAAAGCTCTACAGGTTGAAGCAAGGAGTGGTTTTAAAAACTGCCTTGTAACTGCTCTACTCCACAGGACTGAAACCAGTTTCTACCTCCCCAAAGGGCCTTTTTTACTGGTTCACAACAGGGACAGGATTCCTGCTTGGCCCTCTGTTAATTAATGCTCAGTAAATCCCACTTACATAAAACACATAACTTCTCCAAAGATGGAAAGGAGTGATAACTGGCCCCTGGCAGCTGAAGATTAGAGAAGGACATTAAACCAGTCACTCTCCTATACCTATTCAGGTTTTATGTCAAGATGTGCTTAGCTGATTATGATTATAAGCTTTATTTTTTATAAGGATGGCTGTTTAATCCTATTTAATATTTTTATACCATTTTTCTATGGTTGGGAGTTACTTCTTAATATGGTAAAAGATAACCATAACCTTTCTGGGTTTTTTGGAGAATTTCACTGTGGTTTTAGGTCACCTTATCCCTTCCAGTTCTTCAGCGAATTGCTCAAATAAGGCCTTGGAGCACTGACAGTCCCAAAGAGTTTGTATGGGGTGGGAGAAGCAGGGATGGTGGCAGTTATCCAACATTTTAGAAATCAGAATGAGCCTTACCACATGCCATTTTGGTACACACTGTAGGGGGCAACAGATCATCTTCTCCACCAGTCCCCAGTCTTTACTGGGGGGAGGGTGACGATCCAGCCAGTTTCCCGGAGTCCTACTCGTCCGCAAAACAGGGATGCACAGAGAGAAGGTACTCATTGTGCGGCATTAAAAATGTAACTGCTTTGAGACGCGGGCCAACACGCTGACACCAAAAGTTGGCAGCAAATATGTCAGAGGGATCACGAAGTTGGCATGAGAGGTTTTCAGCTAATACAAGAGATTATTTTCGGGGCCTTATTGCGTGCCAAACACAACACAAAGCTGGCCTCAAAGCAGCACTTCTGCTGGAGCCGTAGGGGGTGGCAGCAGAGCAGAGCAGACATTCGGGGAGAAACCAAGCTTGAGTTTTTATCTGGGACAGCACTAAGGCTCTACAGGGACCAGCTACTTTTTGGCTGCTTGTCACTAGTCTGTGTCCAAGCCGGTCTCTGTCTGCAGAGTGCCTAAAGTGCCTATGGGACGGGTCACCTCTGATTTTTATATTTATGTTGACATAGTATTAAGAGGGGCACTTGCCGCATCCCTTTTTTGCTGTGCCAGGCTGCTCAAATGAACCTCAGATTTGAAAGCCTTCATTTTGCTCCTCCTGAAAAAAATAATTTCGTACCATTTTGCCCATGGAATCTTCCTGCCATTTTGGTTGAGCTGACGGTGCCGCACGATAAAAAAAGGGTTCATAGCTGTGAGGAATAGACAGCAAGCACAGCAAAGCGTTTCCTTGATCTCAATCAACAGAAAGTTTCCTCCTTTTAAAAGCTATTGTGCTGGAGCCTTTCTGAATAATGAGTGAGAGCAATGGCTGTACTTTCATCCGCTAGCACTAAATGCCCTCACCCCAATCAGTTCTGCTAACAGGTGGCACTGGGCTTTTTCATAAGTTTAAGGGACAGAGAGAGACTAAAACTTGTGCATCCTCCTTGTCCCAGCACTTCGTACAGTGGCAGTCAGATAAAGGCTTTGCTAACTAAAATGTTTGTAATTGATATGTTGACTTCTGGTTGCATAAACCCCTCAGCCCTGTCAGCTGCGTCCACCCAATGCTGCCTTTTCAACAGAATTTTCAATAAAATAGAGGAAACAAAGATCTGGGAATTTCCATGTTTTTCATGGCTGATTTCTTGCATACATGTTTCATAATTAAATCACGAGGAAAGCTGGAATCCTTATATCAATATGAAACTACAGCGCTCAGCTGTAGGACACCTGGAAATCAAATCAGTAATTGCTAACACAGAGGTAAATTGAACATTCCCTGTTGGAATTTGCCCACATCCTCATTCAACAGCAGCAATAAAATTGTGGCAGTGGTGACCAGAAGCAAATAATCAGACTGCAACCTCTGCTGCTTGCCTATTCTGCCAAATGCAGCCCATCATCGCTTAATTTAAAGTGAAAAATTAGGCAGAAAACAGAAGAAAACGGGGAGAGGTTTTGAGCGGTTACTTCATGGCTCAGCAGCAATAGTTGCAAAACCCATTCCTTGTGCCTGTTGATGGGAGACAATGCAGCATCTGTATTGGTTCCCCCATCACTTCAAGGGCGTGGAGACTTGAGATCGGTGGTTGAGAACAAGCAGAAACTCATGAACTTTCCGCCCCAGTAGCTTGCTGTATTTCACATAGCCCANTGGGTTTCTTCCAACCTGGTTATTCTATGATTCTATGATTCTCCGTCATGTCAAGTAGATGGTTGCAAAGCCTTCTGGACCATCTTGTGGTAAACTTTGGACCTAGCCACATAGGGACTGTCACTTAATCTATTAAGTGTACTCCAAATTTTGACCTCCAGAATGGAAGTAAGTCACCCCTTGGTATCAGATTTTTAGTAAAAACTGAGCTGGTGAATTGGAGGTGTGCCTCTCTGTCAGAGTAAACATACTACTGGTGAAAAAAAACTGAATATTGTTACATGTGATAGCAGCAGCCTCCCACATTACTGAGGATGTGCTACTGTTAACATACCAGGTCATGGCCAGGAAAGAGTGTTATATATCTAGTATTCATCTTGAGCCATAGAGAAGGGTGTAGAAGTACAGACAGGGTCAGCTTCCAGGTTTTCTGCAAATAATGGTTATTTTTATTGAAAAACTGAACTGTTGGTAATAGAAACCTGCAAACCCAGCCACCTGCTTTTAAGTGGCAAAAGCCAGCTACTGGCAACTTCTCGCAGGGGCACAGAACAGTTCGGGTCAGAAGGGACATCATGAGGTTTCTGGTCCAGTCTCCTTGACTCCTCAGAGGAGGGACAACATTGAATTCAATCCAGATCTCCTGAAGGTTTGTCCAGTCAGACCCTCCAAATGCAGCCTCTCTGGAAAACATCTTCTGATGTGGACAGGTCTCATGGTAAATTTACAGGTGGCTTTTTTTTAAATTCTTTTTTTTCATTGAAACTTCCCCTCTTTCCATTTGTCCCTGTTATCTCTCATGCTCCCCCCATTGACCTCCTATCTCTCAATTAGGGCGGATTTTCTTGCATACATGTTACATGATAGAAGTTTTCAGCAATGGGAATCAATCAACATGCCCCAGTAATTCTAAGTGCTCTATGGGGAAGAAAAAAAATACAACTTTCAGGCAGGGGTATGTGTTATACAGCTAATGAATGTGTAGTGGCATTATGGGGGTGTGCTGTACATCAGGAATCTGCAAGCCCTTTAAATGTCTAACATTTAAAAATATATATATCTATCTTCCAACACGCAAACCTAGAAAATGTTCGCAGGCTTTGATGTTGGCACTTCTTATTGCTGGGGGGTTTTTTTGTCATCGTAAAATCAACTCCTGCTAGTCAACACTCATAATGCGGAACTTATTTCATTTGAACAACGGTTCAGAGGAAAACATGCCTTGGTTTTATTCCTGTCCTGAAATACCTGCAAGTGAATTCAGAGATGGACTTCAAAGCACATCCTTGGCTAAAACTGGAGATCAGTTCCCTGATGCCAGCAGCTGGATCCGAACTCGGTGTCACATCAGTCCTGGCAATCTACAAAAAAACAGCCACTTTCAACCCCCAAACCACCTATATGCCAAATTATTTCTTTAAAAAAACAGATCTGCAGCAGGTATCTGCAAGGGTAGGGAAATCAGCAGAGCCTGGTCTCTGCTTTACTCCAACAGCTGCCATTCCAGGAAAGACGCCAATAAAGGACTCTAGGGTGATTTTTGCCACAGTGAGTTTTTAATTTTTGCAGTTACGTGACTGAATGCAACAGGCTTAGTGGGGGTTATTCGTCTCCTTCTTCTCCTTGCTTGTCCTGTAAGCCAAACTGGACAGACACGTGGCAACCAAAGTATTTTGCCCCAAATTTTGTTGGTGGGGGCTGATAACGTTCCCAGATCATTTGAAGCCAAATTAAAATCCTGGGACTCTGTTCTGCCACGTGAAAATATAAGCCCTGAAAAACTAAGGGGAGTGAAGACAGCGGAAAGAGATGGACTTTTTCAGCTCAGCAGCCACTGTGGGTTATTCGTTAGAACCAAAGAAAGATATTTTGGCAGCACTGGGCTACCCAATTTTTTCTTCGTCTCCACTTCATGCTTCTACCCAGTGATACAAATCACCGCCAGTGCCCTCTGCGCTATTTGGGACACCTTGTGCAGGTGACCATTGTGCCGAGTGCCTCTGAGCGTTATATCTGCTTCCAAAAGATGCTCCACAACCTGTGCCCTGCAGAAAGCTCTGCCAGTACTCCTATAGACCTACTCCTGTAGCCAGCAAGCTCCCTAGCGCAGTCGTTTTAATGAGCAGGCATTAGGCTTTTTCAAAAGCTCTCACTCTGCAACTGAATTGCACTCACTGCTAATGAATCCAGTAGATTTACACCTGTTTCTGAAGCAAGCCAAGAACATTTTTGAAATTACCTAGCCAATAATTTTGGCCACCTTTTGCCTGCTGTGCATTTCCCTAATACACAGAATGAACTTATTCACTCCAGCTCTTTGGATACACACTTCTGTTTCCTAAAACTGCTTGGTCTATTTTAGCGTAACTTTCAAGAACGGCTCTTAGCACAGAGAGGCATTGAAGAGCGCAGCTCCGTAAAGCACCCGACAACCAGCTGCATTGCTCCAAAACTGATTTATTGAAAGGGATTTGTGGAAAAGGGGATTTAGCATGCCTGCTTTTCCGATATGAATGACGGTGCAAAGCTGATCTGCTCTCCGGTTTGTTTGACTTACACATTTTAGATGGCGCACATCCCTGGAGGAACTTATTTAAATGCAATAGCAATTACCATATGGAAAGAGATAATGTGGCATTTTGCTCGCAGACAGGCATTGGTCGAACTCCAATGTTGATAGTGCCACGCATTTGCTGGGTGGCTTCTGAAAGCCGTTTGCCCTCCAGGGACTGAGTTGTCCAGGTGGAAGGTGACCTCAGCCCCACTTTTCCTCTCTTCAGCAGCCCCAGGCTGCTAACACGCTTACAACTTGATGACCAGGTCAGCTTGGCACTGCTTCCACTGCTGCCTCCACTGCTAATTGCTAACCACTGCCATCAAAACAGGAGGAAAAACACTGGTCTCAGGAGTACAGGGTTAATTAATTTGCATGGAAAATGGTCTTTTTGGAGATGCTGCACTCTATCTAATTGCCACGGACTGTAATGGGCCCCAAGTGCATCTTATTCTCTACAAAAGCAACTCTGCACAGACAAAACCATCTCTGGGCCCTCAAACTGCTGCATTATTGCTGTGGCAGGAGCTTGTCTGACAGCGAGAGCCCTTTGAAGGCAACGGCTGAATCAGCTCCCAGATATCAAAGGTTTGAGCTGGTTGCCACAATGCTCAACAGGTTTCTGCTGCAGCATCTCTGGGTTATTCTCTTTGTTATATTAAATGTGGGAGCGCAAATGTCGAGACCCTAATGGTGAAAGGGAATTCTTGGAAAACACATCACTGTGTCCAGAAATACTCCGTGCTTTTCCCCGGAAAATCTGAAAACGTGACTCTTCCTAGGGCTGTTCCTCAAGCTCATCCTCCTTGACCATTTAAGAAAACATATGAAAAAGTCTGGGAGAGCCTAGAGAACAGACGCATCAGAGCAAAACAAAAATTCAAATGTGCAATAATAAGAGGGAAGGGGTGACAGACAATGTCAGGGTTTCTCCTAGGAGCACAAAGGAAAGAGCAGGGATTACCTGCTGTGGCTGTTTGGAGGCATCAGGTTGTCTCCACGCACACTGCAGGACATTAAGCCTCAGGCAGACACAAAAAAACCCACAACTGTCTTCTTCAAATCTCTGGGAGCATCACCTTCACCTTCCAAACGCACCATCTACCCAAAATGCCTCATCCACGTGTCTCTGTGCAGAAGTCCAAGTGTGTAAAACACAGTAACTCCACAAAGCAGGAGGAAAGTAAATTTCAAGGAACTGCTGAAGCCAGCGAAGAGCTTGCCTTTCAGAGGAAATTAAAAATGAAAAGATGAGAAAAAGGGAATTCGTTTAGCACATGTGCAGGGAAATGGGGCTTAGGAAGTGCTGTTGGAGTAGAACAGCAGGGGAAGGACCTGCAAAGGGAAGCGTTCTGGGACAGACTGCAGAGAAGCAAAGCCGTGGAGATCCGGCTCCGGAGCCACTGCAAATGAAAAATGTCAGCTGAGGCTTTCTGCAGGACTAGAATGAAGCTCAGAGCTGCACCAGAGCTTGTCTGGAGATGGCAATACCCACCTCCATGCAGGAAGGCTGCGTTTGTCACACACAAGCTCCCCATGGATGTCTGGCAGTCCTGGTCCATACCCCACAGCCTCCACCCACTCCAATGATGAACAAGCCACAGAGTTTTCATAAAATAAGCTCCTGGAGAAGCACAGGTGTAGGACTGAGGTCTCAGGTGCAATGTGGCGATGCAAAGCAAAGAAACAAAGCAAAGCCTGCAGTGTTCTCTCCATTCTCTCTGTTTTTCTCATTTCCAGTTGCTATGCCATCCCACATGCAAATACAAAAGAAACAGCTTCCTCAGCCCCAAAAAATGAGATTATTCAAAGACCCCCTCTGTTCTCTCATGTTTACTGTGATAGGCGCTGTTAGAAGTGTTTGACAACAACTCAATTATTCGCAGTGAATAGCAGCAGGATAGGCAGGCAATTATCCACTTCACCCACGCGGGAGACACCCATATTCAAAATCCACATTCAGAGAGATCCGCATTATTTCCAAGCCATTTTGCATATTTTTAATTACCAGCTTCGGTTTAGCTGGATTGTTATGACTCCAATCAGTGCGCTTTGGAGAGGGCTGAGCACTTGATTTTAAGCCAAGAGCGCATTGTCTCGTTCAGACCGGCACGCTAATGTGCAGTACTTGGACCAGAATGGCGCACATCATTAGAAAATCTGGTTAAAATATTCCCTCAAAATACGAGAAATGAGGAAAATTCCCATAAATATAGCTTTCAACAAGATGGAAATATCATATCAAAAAAATCGAGCGACATGGAAAGTTTCTATCATATGCGCTTTTCCCTGAGCAGTGTAATATTTTTAGAACTTACTTTCAAAACCAAAGTATTCCTTTTTCTGTTTAAATGGTTTTGCTTAATATTTGAAATATTTTTAGTTTTTTTAAATATTTTGTGGAATCTGGAATATTCCTCCAGGAGGAAATATTTCTACGGTTTTGGTTTTCTATCTTTCCTGGGCCAGAGTGTTTCACAACTCCAGAACATCACAAGAAGCTGAAAACCTAGTTTTCTACTCCTCTGAAGTAAATATACATCTTTCTGTATTATTTGCTCCAAAATATGATGCCTTATTGCAGTCAAAGTGGAGATAAAACAGGAATGATTTAAAATATTTTGTAAATAATTCAGCTTTCGGCTGAGTAGCAGTAAGTTCCTCAAGCAAAAAAAGGGGAATCGCATCTTAGGTGGTGAAACTCTTCAGTTTTAAAATTAGAAATTAGACTTCTACATGCCCTGATATGTGAGTTATCAGGAAATTCTGGTTATAGGAACCCACATTGCCCTCTGTGAAGATTTCTGAGTTTCACAGTATCAGTATTATTCTTAACTCAGCTGCTGGAGGCATGGGGGGCTTGGATAGGATTCACAAGGTTATTTATTTTAAGAAAACCTTAAAGCTCTTAATGAAGCAAGAGGTATTACTAAGTAAAAATTTAAAGCCTTAGAATCAGAAGTCAAAGAAATTTCTATTATTTTAGATGATCTTGTAACTGGGGAGAAACTACACTCTTTATTTTGAATGCACAGTTTGCAATGTCAGTACCATAATTTTAATAAAGATATTCCTAATTTACTGAGACATAACAGAGATCAGAAGTTGGTCCATGGGTTTTTTTACAGCTTCTTTCATTTTTTACCCTATTCAATTCCAACTCACATCTCTTCCAAGTGCTTACAAATCTCAGAGTAATTGGGCTTCAGGTACATAAGTTGCTCCAGAATGCACAAATCTCACTACAGTAAANTTTTTTACTTCTTTCATTTTTTACCCTGTTCAATTCCAGCTCATATCTCTTCCAAGTGCTTACAAAGCTCAGAGTAACTGGGCTTCAAGTACATAAGTCGCTCCACAGTGCACAAATCTCACTACAGTAAAATGTCCCCCTTATAATGGCTGTGAAGACTGGGTCAAATGAGATCAATGGATCAATGGCAAGGGCTTCTTTCAGCTTGTGCACATACTGATCAGTTCAAGAAAATCTGATTTTCCATCCTTGCCATGTATTTCTTTTCAATGTAATTGCATGCTCTTCACCAATATTCCTCAAAATGATGACTATGAGCTGGACAACGAGTGCATCTTGCCTGATGCCATCAAGGTCCCAGACCTAGGATACCTCCCACACTCTTGGAGGACCTCCCAGATTTCTTAGCAGCAGCAGCCATCCGTGGTGTGAAAACACAACTTCTGTTTCCAAAAGCAACACACAGAGCCTGCCCAGTTGGGTCAAGCTCCAGCCAGGACCTCTGTAAAAACTGGGAGCCTGGACTAAAATAACGCAGGAGACCCCCGCAAAAATTGAGAAGAACAGTTCCACAATTTTTTTTATGATCCCTTTAGCAGTACATCCTCAAGGGAATATTTTTCACCAAACAAGATGTTGCTTTGTCCCTGTGGCACCACTTTCTCATTTCACTCTATGTGTTTCAGGTTTTTCAGCACTGCAAGCTCTTCAAGGTAGTAGAGACAAATCTCTCTTAAGTCAACGAGCCTTGCACAAGCTCTTAAAAGTTTGAGTGCAATGGCTATTACTTCATTTTTATATTTTCCTTCTCATTCTCCCAGCACGGCCATATGAAATTTTGTGTGGGGAAACCGGGGTCTGTATTTGCGTCTTTATCCAGTAACATTTTGTGTAACTTTGGCTTAGGATATACAGCGTGCTTGTTTTCATTGTGCACAGCTCAGCTGCTCAGGGGATTCAGTTATTTGACCTATATTAATATTTAATGGTACAAAATACTCAAAATGAAAGTACAGGCACAGCCAAGGCTTTTGGTAACGGCACTTTAAACAGCCACCCTTCATTAAAATCTGGCTCTGTTTGAAAGGTTTTGATTCCTTGCAGGGACTGAAACAAGGAGCAGTGCTTTGGATTACTGTTTCATGACTGCTTGAGTATTGTCTCGGTTAATATTGTTGCACATCAAGCCTATACTGTAAAGGACCTTTGAACAGTTCTTGATTTACCGAGCAGAAGAAATCTGCAGCAAAATGAAAGAGAAAAAAAAAATCTCAGCTGGAATAATAAAATCGATCATCATATCAAAGCACTGTCTGGTTTTGCTTTGCTTTCAGGCTAGACTGGGTTTTTTTTAGCACGGGTGGTTA
>WAAB01003349.1:53405-122676 GCA_013389865.1 Piaya cayana | reverse complement strand
TTTTTTACTTCTTTCATTTTTTACCCTGTTCAATTCCAGCTCATATCTCTTCCAAGTGCTTACAAAGCTCAGAGTAACTGGGCTTCAAGTACATAAGTCGCTCCACAGTGCACAAATCTCACTACAGTAAAATGTCCCCCTTATAATGGCTGTGAAGACTGGGTCAAATGAGATCAATGGATCAATGGCAAGGGCTTCTTTCAGCTTGTGCACATACTGATCAGTTCAAGAAAATCTGATTTTCCATCCTCGTCATGTATTTCTTTTCAATTTTATTGCATGCTCTTCACCGACATTCCTCAAAATGATGGCAATGAGCTGGACAACGAGTACATCTTGCCTGATACCATCAAGGTCCCAGACCAAGGATACCTCCCACACTCTTGGAGGACCTCCCAGATTTCTTAGCAGCAGCAGCCATCCGTGGTGTGAAAACACAACTTCTGTTTCCAAAAGCAACACACAGAGCCTGCCCAGTTGGGTCAAGCTCCAGCCAGGACCTCTGTAAAAACTGGGAGCCTGGACTAAAATAACGCAGGAGAACCCCACAAAAATCGAGCAGAACAGTTCCACAATTTTCTTTATAATCCCTTTAGCATCCTCAAGGGCATATTTTCCACCAAACGTGATGTTGCTTTGTCCCTGTGGCACCACTTTCTCATTTCACTCTATGTGTTTCAGGTTTTTCAGCACTGCAAGCTCTTCAAGGTAGTAGAGACAAATCTCTCTTAAGTCAACGAGCCTTGCACAAGCTCTTAAAAGTTTGAATGCAATGGCTATTACTTCATTTTTATATTTTCCTTCTCATTCTCCCAGCATGGCCATATGAAATCTTGTGTGGGGAAACCGGGGTCTGTGTTTGCATCTTTATCCAGTAACATTTTGTGTAACTTTGGCTTAGGATATACAGCCTGCTTGTTTTCATTGTGCACAGCTCAGCTGCTCAGGGGATTCAGTTATTTGACCTATATTAATATTTAATGGTACAAAATACTCAAAATGAAAGTACAGGCACAGCCAAGGCTTTTGGTAACGGCACTTTAAACAGCCACCCTTCATTAAAATCTGGCTCTGTTTGAAAGGTTTTGATTCCTTGCAGGGACTGAAACAAGGAGCAGTGCTTTGGATTACTGTTTCATGACTGCTTGAGTATTGTCTCGGTTAATATTGTTGCACATCAAGCCTATACTGTAAAGGACCTTTGAACAGTTCTTGATTTACCGAGCAGAAGAAATCTGCAGCAAAATGAAAGAGAAAAAAAAAATCTCAGCTGGAATAATAAAATCGATCATCATATCAAAGCACTGTCTGGTTTTGCTTTGCTTTCAGGCTAGACTGGGTTTTTTTTAGCACGGGTGGTTACTGACAATGCAGTAAAATGCTGTCTTTCTCTTCCTTGGTTGCCCAAACTAGTAAATTCCTCAGTTAAAAAAAAAAAAAGACTGAAAAAAATACATTATTCCACTAACTCTGTCCTCATCCAAAACAAGGTTCTCCTGGGTTGCCTTAATCTCCTGAATTTCAGCCAAAAAAGCAATCTTTCCTGTTATACTCATAAAAGAGAACGTACCCTATGAAAAGGGTAGGAGACTTCTTGCCACTGGGATAAATTTTCAGTATAGTAGAATTCAGCCTATAGATTCTTTTGCTATGAAGCAGCGTGAAAGCAAGTGAATGGTTTGCTCTGAATCAACCAGCTGCTTTTCACTAACTCGTTCATTAATCCAGCGTATCTCAGCTTGCCTTTCACTCCCTGCGCAGTGAAGAATATTCCTGTGTCTACCTTCCCCTGAACAAACCGCACACTTTTGCCGCAGGCAAGGGATGTGTCAAACAGTGGAGAAAAAACATAAACCAAGCCTCCAAAGAAAGAAAAGTGATCTTTAGAAACACACTCAGCATAACTGTGTGAGAATCCTGAAAGCTGATGACATAAATAAAATAATGAGAAAATGTGCAATCAACTTGGATATAGAATCATAGAATCACCAGGTTGGAAGAGACCCACTGGATTATCGAGTCCAACCATTCCTATCAANAGTTAAAAAGCGCACAAAATCTTTATACAAACTAATGAATTGATTTAAGGCTCCACTGGGTGATAAGCAACGACATATTATTTATGTAACCTGTAGTTTACTGTTCATGTAGTAATTTCCTCCTCCCACCCTGTCAAATAGAAGAACGTTTTTCACCTTAAATCTCAGATGATGATGAGACCAAACAGCAGGAGAGGATGTATAAATGAAAGTGATTTAGGGAAGAAGGTTTGACTGACATGAAAAGACAATAAGAGCTATGATAGCGTTAGGGATATCAAAGTGAAAGCCAGGTGGGCAGACGAGAATAGGCAAGTTCCCAAGTCAATCCGAAATGTGTTCTTCAACACTGGGGGAAATCCAACCATTTATTTTCCAGCTTATCATTCTGTGGGTCAAAAACTAGGTATTAAATTTGGAGCACAAAGACCTGCCTTGTCTAACAATTGTACTTATTGTAGAGACCAGCAGGGAGGAGGGGGAAGTGGAAGACTTTCAAAAGCTCAATGCATGCTTTAAAGAAGATGATTTGGGATTTTCTCCCTGAAACCCAGGCCATTTGAATCTGACTTCTGCTGTTAGGGGAGGCATATATTAAAATGCAATTCTTTGCCATTCACGATCGCTTTTTATTTGGAGCATGATTTTCTCTGTTTCTCAGTTTTCTAGGTGGTGGTCACCTCTCCACTGAGGAAACAGCCTTGCTCCTTGCAAGCGTTCCCACATGGGACTGCAAGACATGAATTTTCAGAGCAGTTTTTTAAAAATGAAGCTCTGAAAATTAGCTCTGAAATCATTACACTACCTACTCAATGCTTAGAGAGCGTACGGCTTAGCCCAACAACCCAGTCAGTCTTCAGCTGAAGTGATGCGGTTTGGATAAGACACATCCGAGTGGCAAGGGGCTAAAATCCAGTGGATCTGTTCCCAAAATCAGAGAGCTACCAGCTTGTAGGGGAGCCAGGCTGCGTTAGCAATGGGTGCGAGGAACAGAACGGCTGACAGGCTGGGGTCCCACTGCTAACGTGGTTCCCTGAGAACTCCCTTGCAAACCAACAGGGACTGAATTGGTACAGGGACCACCAGCAGATGCCAACCCCGCAGAGATTTGGCGACTGGATTTGCATAGTGGTGACACTTAGCTAAACATAGAAGGGACTCGCTCTTTCTGATATGGTCTTGGCAGACGTTTAAGTGTTTTATAACACTTATAACACATTTAAGTGTTTAATAACAGAAAATAAGCAAACATTCCAGAAACCCATGGGCACTAGAGTTTTGTGAGGGATCTTACGCTTCATTAATATTCCTTTTCCTTCCGTTTGGATCCATTGATGGTTCTGTCTCTGTTTTTTTAACTGTCCTGCAAAAACATCAAAACACAGCATGAGAAGAGAGGTTTTTGCTTGAACGTCTTTCCATTTACAGCTCCCCAGACAAGAAACAGAAAGCTCTCCTGAGAATGAAATAAATAACAGTCCCAGCAATTAACTCCTCTCCTTTTAAAGCATACAGTCAGGTGCTCTGAGCACTGAGCTGAGCCCTTCCAGCTTAAACCTGCCAACTTGGAAGCAAAACAGGTTTTTTCATATTTAAGGGAGAAAAAAAAAGTGCAAGACATTGTTCTCCAGGACAGAAAGGACACGAAGGTTTCTATTCTCAACCTACTATTCCTGGGACCAGTCCAGTGAGTCGGTGGAGAGCCCCCTTGCGTGCTGACATGAAGGAAATCCTGGTTCTGGGTGTTGCTTCCGAACGTGCTCTGAGCTCAGCTGAGAACAATACCAGAGTGGTGCTCCAGCAGAGGCAGATCGGCTCAGACTGCTGGGATGGATGGATGGATGGATGGATGGATGGATGGATGGATGGATGGACGGACGGACAGTAGGGCAGGACAGCTAGTGGAACAAGCAAGGCACATTGCAAGACAGAAGAGGACACAATTGCATTGTCTAATTGAGCCTATTTAGCAGGCAAAAAGAGATGCAATGTACAGTACCGAGAAAACTGATGGATCCTCTGAAGGCAGCAAGCTGAGACAGTCACCTCTGTTGGGCCAAGAATCCTCCAGATGGCTAACGCTGGTGTGGTACCCAGTGGCACGAGTCCCTGTTCAAAGAGTATTGCAAAGCAAAAATAAAATGCTTTTAGGGCATTTGAGACATGGCATCACTGACATCCTATCTGGGAAGGCAGTAGATAACTGCCACACATTTTTGCACTTGTATCTTGTATTTTCTCTACACACATACAAAGTTAGCAAACTTAAACTATTTCATTTACGTCTCTTTTCTAATAAGAAACAGATCTGGGGTCTTAAATTTCACATATTACCAAAACCTGGGTATACATGTTGGAAGAAAAGAATTCCCTTTGTGCAGGAGCACATACAGTGGCTGCCTTGTGCCTTCCGTCGACCAGCTGGTTGTTGGATGAGTCTACAGCAACAATCCCACCTGGAAAGACTGCGCTCTGGTCCAGCTTCCAGACAAACCGGGGAACAGCTGCTAGTGTCTGAGGAAACACGAAAGCCAGATGTTAATCTTGGACAAAACCTGATTTGGTTTGCTTTTATGCACTTTTTTTTTTTTTAAATTTTGTTGGGGTTGTTTTTGGTTTTGTTTTTTTTTTTTTAACCCAGGAGAACACAGAAGGNCCCTTCCGAGCACCAGTAAGGGGACATCTCATCATAACACGGAGAATAGTGTCACTTTTCAGCACCCGGTTCCTCAAGAGGGAACTGGGTAATTAAACACAAGGTCGTGTTTGCCAGCAGGGTGGCAGTATTCAGTGTCTCTAGCTTTGCACATCTAATTTTGTCACTCAGACTGAGATCCTTAAGCACATTTAATGATGTGCGTTTGACTCTTCTGAATTGCCTCCACAACACCAGAAAAGCACCAAAATGATGCTATTACATGATGAGCAGACCTACAGCTCTTTTCACATTTATTTATTTATTTATTTGAGTTCCTTTAGTTCCATTTTGGGTATTTTTAATGCCTTCTGGTTACTGGAAAATATCCTACACTGTATTGGTGAAAGGGTCAGTTTTGACATGTAGTTTATTTTCAGCATCTCAATCAGCTGATCATCTTGAATAAATTAAAACAAGATTTGAGGACCAGACTTACCTATGAAGCAGCAGTTTCTGAAACCATTGGCTTCTCATCTGCAGCTCAACCAGGCTGGGATTAGTAAAAAAAAAAATCACAAACCTCCTTATGGGCCAGGGCTTTAAGTGTGAAAAAAAAGCTGTGTCATGTAAACATAAACAGTTTCTCAGTCTCATGAAAGGAGTCACAGATACGACTCTTTCTGATGTCTGCATTCTGCAAACACTTGTGTCGGTACAAAACTATCGCTTCAATGTTTGCGGAAAGGAAAGGCACAGGAAGTGCAAAAATAGAAATGATTAATTTTCAGACTCAAAAAAAATATTTCTGGGGGAAAAGTGCACTATTTATCCATCCAGCTCAACTTGAATCCTTAAAATCAAAGTAGGGTTATTGGGAATGTTAATGGGAAATAGAAAATGGTAAAAGAGAGATACTTGGTTGATGATATTGAATTGATAGGCAGGTTCAATCTGCATCCTTATAGTTAAAATTAATATATTAATTCACCAACTGATGGAGCTCTTTACTGAATGGTGTCTAGCAGTGATCAAGGTGATACAGTATCTCTTAGTAGAGGCAGCCTTTTCTGATGATCCGTTAGTGTCATGACTTGCCAATGATGTATTGCTCTAAAATGGTGCCTTCTGCAAAAGAACAGGTCCTGGAGCAGATTTAGCCCTAATTACAGGAAGGAAGGAACAGGAGAGGTATGTAGATACCAGGAGATTCATCTTGCCAAAATACAAAGTGTGTTGCTGCAAGCTGGAAAATTTAAATGACGATGCTTTGGGAAAAGACCCGTGCGAAACAAATAACTCCTCTGCAAGAGTCAAGAATTAGGCTAGAAAAATACAGATATCTGAAACCATAATGTATGTGGCTTTTTAGATAAGAGATTTACTTCTAGTCAGACTCAAAATACCTTTTTACTTCAGCTTCTAATATAGCGCCGCATCTCACGTTGAGTCTATGACTCAGTATCATACAATCGCATCCTGTTTTTATTAGGTAATTTGGTCCTAAGTAGAAACCGAAGAAGTTTCCGTCCCCTTTTGGTACTTCTCAGGTTTCCTGTATTTGTCACCTGAAGATGATTATTTGATATCCTGCATTACTGCTAATTATCACTGTTTTTCAGGCTAGACTGTTGGTTTACACTGCTGTGTTAGTACAATAACTATAACAGTCCCTTGCAGTGACAAACAAGCGTGCAGATCTGAAAGTTTTTAATGTATTTTCTCCATTTTACAGTACAATACTTCTAAAACGGTTGGAATTACTCTATGGCCTTAGACAACTCATTTAAATTAACGGAAAGCCCAGGATTAAAACCCAAACAGTCTAAAACTCGGTTTCCACTCTAATCAGAGAACAACACAAACGTACCTCTGTAGCGGTTCGTTATTCTGTATCGCGTAATCACCACATAACCATTGTCTTTGAGAGCTGAGCACAGAGAGGATTAAGTTGCTAAATGCTCTTATCATAAAACACCTATTGGAGTCCTCAGGTTTCGTCTGTTAATCTGTTTGCTTTGCTGTATTTGGAGGATAAAAATGTGTGAGTATGAAATATTTACCTGCTAATTAGCAATTTTACCACAGTAACAGACCTTATGTGTCTTAAAATAGGTGACACAATGTTTGATTTTATGTTTCATTTAGAAAGTCATAAAGACCTAGGTGTATTCTATAAATAATTTAAAACACTCTATATCAGGAGGCATGTGTAATCAAATGAAAGAAAGACTAAGTCCACGCCACAAGTAATGATCTTTCTAGAAAAGGTGGGTTTGTTTGTATAAATACAAATGTCTGAGTGCTGGCTTCATCATTAGGACTTGCCTAATTCATTTAAACATATGTAAATGAATACAAGGTGTCAGGATGCGCTGGATAGTTGCACAATGAGCCAAGGTTGTCAGCAAAATTTCCTTGCATGCCCCTTCCTCAGCTCCACTGATAACAGTAATAGAAAACCAACATGCAGAAATATTTGTTCTTTCTCTATGTACAGGGTTGAAGCATTTGGGGTTTCTCAGTGCCTACCTGGCAGATTGCTACTGCTACCTTATCATCACCAGGGAAGGGTTCAGCCTCCGGTCCACAGAGCTATTTTGATTGACACTCGGTGGGATCATACATGTAAGGGTTAACCTGGCAGAGTTTCTGCCCCTCCTCAGCCTCAAAACCCCTGCTAGCTTCATGCTGAAAAGCAACACCAGACAGAAATCCCCACGCTGAAAAATTTACACTGAGCCAGCAGGAAATTGAGCCATTTGCAAGTATGTTCGCAAGGGAGAAGCTGAAAGGAAAGGTCACATTCAGAAGAGGATTGCTGTGTCCTGATTTCATTGAGAGCGATATTGCACTGGTAGGGGAAAGGCGAGCCCTGTGAGGTCTAAAGCTTGCAGAGAGACAGAGCTGCAAAGGGCTGTGGGCAGCAGTGCAACACTGTAAGATACCAACAGAAAAGCCATTTTTTGTTAAAGAGACACTGGTTGGCCTTTATAATCAAGGCACATCTACTTTTTTTATTTACTGCTATCAGGTGACAGACCATGTCTGCAAAATAGCCTTTAAGACTTCTGTCCCAGACATTCAGGAGATGAGAAAAATATACAACAGAACTATAAATGTTCATTTTTCTAAAACTGTGCTGGGCCCAAATCCGGAGCACAGCCAAATGCCCAGGTGAAATGGGGATTTTTCAACCTGGAAAAAGAGAAAAACTAGGGAGACAAAGAGGATTTGAGAAAGTCACAGGTGGCACTCTGAACTGATCACAAGCTCTGTACATCTCACTCAAGTTGGCTCACCAGGTGCATACAGCAAGATGCACAAAGCATCCCTTAATCACAGAATCATAGAATAACCAGGTTGGAAGAGACCCACCAGATCATCGAGTCCAACCATTCCTATCAAACACTAAACCATGCCCCTCAAATGGCTGTACTTCTTAAAAAAAATATCTTGATGAAAGAAAAGTCCCGCAGAGTGACTTACTCTGGAAGTTATCCCATGAAACACCATGGGCTACAGGTTTTATCAACAATAACTCAGAACCAGGATCCTCCCTTTGCACTGAAGTCACCATTTGTTTCTAGCTTGCATTACTGAATGTAATGACACAGGCAGCTCTGCTTTGAGATTTCTGTTATATCCACTCTTGTAATCTTCTCTCATTTATTGCAAGATAGGTCTTCTGCAATACTTTGTTTGCCACTACTCCACGTGTGAGGGATTTCATGAAGCACCAAGAGCTTTTCAGCTCAAAAGGGCTTCCTCACTGTCTGGTAAATTGCTTTGTATCACAAAAAAACCTGTCTTATGAAAGGACAAGAAAGATCTAAGTGATCATTGAGATGTCTGTCTTACTCAAGAGCTTAAAGAATATGGTCAGTGGTAGAAACAGTGACTTCGGGAGGGAGGAGAAGGACACTGAGGAAATGAGACATCAACATCCATTATTTCTGAAACTTCCTTCTTTGACAATGCCTTCATTTCCAGAGCTAGTTATGAGTGTTCAGAGTAGCTCTGATGAATTTTCCAAGCCCACAGCCAGATCCTCACCTACACAGAATTGCCATGCTTTAATGGCAAGCCAGAAGGGGCTGCTTTCCTTAACATTAATGCTATCTGAGGATTGAAAACCACAGGAATAAATATAGAGGGATGCCAGCCAAAGCATCTTGTTGTTTCAGAAACACTGTGCACATCATTAAGGCCNCCCCACGCTGAAAAATTTACACTGAGCCAGCAGGAAATTGAGCCATTTGCAAGTATGTTCGCAAGGGAGAAGCTGAAAGGAAAGGTCACATTCAGAAGAGGATTGCTGTGTCCTGATTTCATTGAGAGCGATATTGCACTGGTAGGGGAAAGGCAAACCCTGTGAGGTCTAAAGCTTGCAGAGAGACAGAGCTGCAAGGGGCTGTGGGCAGCAGTGCAACACTGTAAGACACCAACAGAAAAAAACATTTGTTAAAGAGACACTGGTTGGCCTTTACCATCAAGGCACATCTACATTTTTTTTATTTACTGCTATCAGGTGACAGACCATGTCTGCAAAATAGCCTTTAAGACTTCTGTCCCAAACATTCAGGAGATGAGAAAATATACAACAGAACTATAAATTTTAATTTTTCTAAAACTGTGCTGGGCCCAAATCCGGAGCACAGCCAAATGCCCAGGTGAAATGGGGATTTTTCAACCTGGAAAAAGAGAAAAACTAGGGAGACAAAGAGGATTTGAGAAAGTCACAGGTGGCACTCTGAACTGATCACAAGCTCTGTACATCTCACTCAAGTTGGCTCACCAGGTGCATACAGCAAGATGCACAAAGCATCCCTTAATCACAGAATCATAGAATAACCAGGTTGGAAGAGACCCACCAGATCATTGAGTCCAACCATTCCTATCGAACACTAAACCATGCCCCTCAGATGGCTGTACTTCTTAAAAGAAATATCTTGATGAGTAGTAATAAGAAAGAAAGTCCGGCAGAGTGACTTACTCTGGAAGTTATCCCATGAAACACCATGGGCTACAGGTTTTATCAACAATAACTCAGAACCAGGATCCTCCCTTTGCACTGAAGTCACCATTTGTTTCTAGCTTGCATTACTGAATGTAATGACACAGGCAGCTCTGCTTTGAGATTTCTGTTGTATCCATGCTTGCAATCTTCTCTCATTTATGGTGAGATAGGCCTTCTGCAATACTTTGTTTGCCACTACTCCACGTGTGAGGGATTTCATGAAGTACCAAGAGCTTTTCAGTTCAAAAGAGCTTCCTCGCCATCTGGTAAATTGCTTTGTATCACAAAAAAACCTGTCTTATGAAAGGACAAGAAAGATCTAAGTGATCATTGAGATGTCTGTCTTACTCAAGAGCTTAAAGAATATGGTCAGTGGTAGAAACAGTGACTTCGGGAGGGAGGAGAAGGACACTGAGGAAATGAGACATCAACATCCATTATTTCTGAAACTTCCTTCTTTGACAATGCCTTCATTTCCAGAGCTAGTTATGAGTGTTCAGAGTAGCTCTGATGAATTTTCCAAGCCCACAGCCAGATCCTCACCTACACAGAATTGCCATGCTTTAATGGCAAGCCAGAAGGGGCTGCTTTCCTTAACATTAATGCTATCTGAGGATTGAAAACCACAGGAATAAATATAGAGGGATGCCAGCCAAAGCATCTTGTTGTTTCAGAAACACTGTGCACATCATTAAGGCCATGGCAGGGCAGTGCTCTCATTTGCTCCTTGAGACATATCTCCCTCCCCATTACCATTTTCTTCCCATCACCACCCTGCCAAGTGCCTCGAGCAGTAGATGCTCTTTATAACACCCACCGCTCTCCAGGAGGCTTGGTGTTGTTTGTATTAATCCCAATATTAATTGCCACTACTATCCTCAGGGGAGTTGGGAGGGCAGTTATCAAGCTGCGTGCCAGAGCAACATCAATGGCATCTTACTCGTGGAAGGAGTTTCACATCCATCCATCAAAGGCAACAAAGAGAGAGATGTGAAGAGGTTAGACATTGTAAAGCCATAAAAAGCTTATACTTCTCTGGAGCCCTCTGAATCCTATTCTCCTCCTTGCTCTGCACCTTCTCTCACAACTGCCCTGTATCATGGCAACCATCTGTTGGGACTGCACATTAATAAGAATAAGCTCTGCAACGAGAAATAATTCAGTATTGCATATATTCCCTCATTTGTGACTTAAACAAGCTCTTGTGCTTTTTTTTCCCCCCCTCTTCCTGCTTGCCTTTTTCCTGAGGTGCTCTCAGGAGTTCAGATCCAAACTGGACAACATATGAATTTTAAGCAATGTATGATTTTCTGAGCTGTGGCCATGTTGCTTATCTCAAAGAAGTGCCTTCTCCTTCTTCTGCTTTAACACATCTTACGAGTTTGGCAGTGATGCTCTGGTTCCCTTTGGTGGAAGAGTTTTAATGCACCTGAAATGCATCCCTGGCTGGGTGCGGAGCTCCTGCCTCTGGGCAGACTCAAAAAAAAGTTCATAAAGCAGTGGTAGGATGGGGGAAAGATTTTAAGAAATTGCTCTGCATAATGCACAAGGGGTATTGCATTGAACTCAATAACAGAAATAATATTCTGCATCATATTAGACTTATTCCCACTCTTGTTGTGCAGGTAATGACAAAGGCAAGAGTTACGTTCCCTTCCCTGTTCACACACTGTACCAGGTGATTCTGGTTTCTCAGGCGATGTGACGACGTTCGCAGTTACCTTGTGAACAGACCCAGTCCGCAGACACCAGCTGCAAGGCAGGAGTTTAAGTATGCAGCACACGCAGCTGTAACACACACAGATAGACCGGCCATGTGTTATTCTGCTTCTGGTCTTGGACAATTAAACATCTGCTTTCCGCAGGGAAACAACCTTTTTATATAGCCTTAAGGGAAGAGAAGCTGTTTTATTTCATTTTTCACACTACAAATTTACTCTTCATTAAGAGAGACTGCAATTAAGGCAGCCCAGCATAACGCAAACCATTCCTTTCCATCAATAATGACAGGGGGCAATTTTTGATTGCTGGTCACTTCAATTGCCAAACTATCAATCATTTTGCAGTTACTGCTGGTTTATTCAAAGAGCCTTTGGGGAGCTACCAGCTACTGTGTTAGCTTCAAACACTCCCATGGCACGATTCACGTATCGGAGACTCTTTGACCTGCTTCTAATCATGACATTCAAATTATTATTTTTAGATAGTGCATTTATGAAAAGTAACCTCCATGCAAGTCAGAAAGGCCAAAACAAAGACAATTTATAAAGTTTAACCGTCTCCCACAACAACAATGTCCAAGAGCACGACCATAATACCAGAGAACAGTTGAGGTTGGATGGAACCCCTGGGTGTCATCGAGTCCATGTGAACACCTACAGTTACCTGTGCTAAGAGCTAAAATAAATATAAATCTTCCAGAGCAGAGCAGAGAGGTGTCGCTTTGAATCTCAGCATTTGCGAAGGGATTTTTAAACTGAAATGTTTCCTGTGACGTGCACTTAGCAACAAGCTTTCAGAAAAGCCAAGGGTACTCCTTGTAGCAATTTATTTTTTTTAGGTATCCACATATAAACCCCCATACAGGTAATCAAGATGCAAGAGCCCAGAGCTTACAGCTGTTTCTGCCCAGATACCCATCCTCTGTTTACTGCTGCAGCAAACTGCATGTAATTGTTCCTGTACTCACCAAAACCAAATATAAATCTTGCCCCTTAACTTGCCCAGTCCATTTTGACACTTCACTAAACTGAAATGGTTCCCTCAGATGAGTCTTCACTTTCCCTCTTTTGTTTAATTTTTGCACATTTAGCACACTTCCATTTGTAATTTTGCACATTTTCCATTGCAGTCAAGTGTGTTTCCAAGCCGCTAGGGGTTCACAAATGTACACATCCATTTTACACATTTCAAGGCTTCTAAGGCAAGTGAAGAAACAGTTTGGCTCCCCCCAAGCCATCGCACAAACCTGGAGTGGAACCAAGAGGGGGGGTGTCCGTGTGTGAAAGGAAGAGAGAGTACTAATGAGCTCAGGTTGCATCCAAGACAAGTTACTTATTGCCAGAAGCCGATGGCTTTGCCTACTTGAGGAATTCCCATCTCTAACCTCTGCAGATAAAAAAAAACACCCCATCCCATTTAGCCAGCCCCTCACCATCCTCCCATTTATCAAACACAAACAACTATCTCTAACAAGTCAACTAAAGCATACAGGGAAATGCTACATTCCCAGTTCTTAAACCTATCAGTTACAGGCCAAGAGCCAGTGGCTAAACAAATAGAAGGGTAATCTTTCAGAGCCCAATTGGCTGCCTATCTATTCTGAGAGTGCCTGCAACTTCAATGGTGATTTATTAACCACTATTGAAGGACAGAGCTGTTAATAAAAGCTCACCTACAAATACCTGAGAAAATGTCAATACCCCACTAAAGACAAATCCCTGAGATTCCCATTTAGGCTCAGATCAGCAGAGCACTGTGCACGAGCAATTATTTCCATTCAAAAGATGGATTTAAGTCCTGTTGGTTTCTTTTATTTGAAATAAATATGTAGAGCAAGAAAAAGACAACAGCACTTTTCATGACCTAAGTTCTTTGAGGCACAGCTGGCTGTTCCATACAGTTAAGATCACGCTCAATGTTACTGAATCAGGGCTGAACTCAAAAAGAAGGATCTAGAAGGAGTGCCCAGAGGCTCACACTGGCGAAGATCACTCATGTATTGTGAGTCACTTACATTTGCATGAAAACAACATGTTTGAGGTATTTTTCATGTACAGTGGTTTAAATTTGATGTAGTTCAAATTTGATGTAGTTCAAAGTGCAGATTTGGGCTTCATATCAGTGAAAGTGTTAAGCATATAATGCATTAGGGCTTAATATTCTCTGTGACTATTCTTTTGTGGAGAGCAGGACATTATACTAAGAACTCTCTTCGTTAGTTTACAGACCTCTTTTTTAATGCTTGAAACATTTTAATAGGGCCAAAAAAAAAAAATTGATTAGATTTGTAAGGAAGGTACCAAATACCATACTACACACGACTGCCAAAAACAGCAGCTTTGGATTTTTCATAAGAATTTCAGCGCTGAAAGGAGTGAAAAAATGTCAGAGCAATCATTCCTCACTCTGTGAATCAATGAAAAAGCTTAGTGAGCCAGACTGTATAAGATCCACAGTCCAGACTCCCACCACTTAGTCCCCCCTGTGCTCAGACTTGTGCAAAGTAGGTATAAACTTCTGTTTCACCAAGTAAACAGTCCTGTTTTCCCAGTTTTCAGAAGTATAAATAACAAAACTTATTATAGAGCAGGGGAGAATCAGCTCCATAATACCAGCGTTTTAGCTGAAACTCCCCAGGTATTTCTTCTCCCCCAGAAAAAAAAAAAAGATTCCATGAGATTATCTTTTTCTTGTATTATTTCTAAGAAGGTCTGTTCCTAATCCAACAAAAATATGTTAAAAAATTCTGTCAGATTTCTCCTTTAAATTAAGAAAAAGTATCCAAGAGAAAAATTAAAGAAAATTTTAAGAACCTTAACATCAACAATTCATTCGTTGAGGTTTGAGTTTAAATTAAGGGTAAAACATTAGTAAAGATTCCCCCCCTTACTTTATATAGGTGGTTTTGCTTGTTCTGACTTAAAGTATTTTCATTGCATTTGTCCCATGTGAGTGTTCATTAGACTGTTAAATCCATTTTCAATAAAACCTGTGAGGCTTTAACCACGCATAAACTAATGAATGTCTATGCAATAATGATATGACCTCTATCCATTACATGTGGTGCTTGCAGCATATTAATAAATATCTGATAGAAAATGTCGTTTGTCATAAAGGAGCCCATAATTTAAGACACCTAAAGAATTCCAAGTGCTTTGCAAGGCAGTACATGAAGTAACATGCAGCTTCTGCTGTCATTATGGCTTATTTGAGAGGTTTAGATAAAGGGGAAAAATGCCAAAAGCAAACTAACTCTTCAGAGGCACAGTTAAAACATGACATGCTTTTTGGTGGGATAGGAGGGTATTTAGCTTTTCCCTTGCTGATTATTTTTTTTCCCCCAAATCTGAGTAATTATGACATTCCATTTCTTGCACAGCTTAATACCTCAATATATTGCCCAGTCTGTGTTGTTCAAATACGTTGTGAGGTCACAAGGGATACACGTTCCCTCCGTCATATACTCTGGACTCACAGTCTGGACTTCAAGGTGCAAACCCTGGTCGACACAAAAATATGCTCTGACTTATAGGGACATCGAATCAGAGAATCATAGAATCATAGAATAACTATGTTGGAAGAAACCCACCAGATCATCAAGTCCAACCATTCCTATTAAACCATGTCCCTCAGCACCTCATCCACCCCTGCCTTAAACACCCCCAGGGGAGGCGAGTCAACTACCTCCCTGGGCAGCCTGTTCCAGTGCCCAATGACCCTTTCTGGGAAAATTTCTTCCTAATCTCCAGCCTAAATCTCCCCTGGTGGAGCTTGAGGTCATTCCTTCTTGTCCTGTCCCTTATCACCTGGGAGAAGAGCCCAGCTCCCTCCTCTCTACAACACGTAGCTGACAGATCACACTTGCATTTTACGTTGTAAAAATGACAACTCTGCAGGCTCATCAGCATTTAAAATACTCTTAAGTTTCCGTGTGTGTAATGGCTCGTCTATTTGTGCCACTGGCAGGTCTGGCAAAGATCCAATGTCACTCCTGACTCTGTGGCAACTCTGAGTTTAACGATGAAAACTGAAACAAAAAAGCTTAGATAACGTTAAAGTCACGTTTCAGCTCAGTCAAGGCTAAAAGTTTCCTGGGGAATTTTTCAGGACAGCTGCCTAGCTCACTCCAAAGCACGTAGGCTTCAAAATCTCATCTTTTCCAGGGGTTCATTCAAAAATCGCTCAGTGTTGTTGCAGAGCAGAATTCAGGCCCAAGAATCAAATAACCTGTTAATTTTCGTGCCTTCTGCAAGTGGATGCTCTCCTGCCAAAGGGACAGAGACAGAAATTCACTCCTCAAAATCTTTTAGGCTCGTCGCTATTTTTTTATTCTCATTAATTGCCTCGCAGTTGTATAAAGGACCCCCAGTGGAGACCAGTGACTGACACCACAGACAGAGGTAGAGGGTGAGATTCCTCTCACCTGATTTTAACTGTCTAAAGATTAGCTATCTAGTTTAAACTAGTCATCTAGACTCCCTTTATAGTCAATGGAGAGAGATAGGCACCTTTGTGGTAAAATTTGTCAAGGGTCCTCGCCGATGAATTTAATGTGTGTGTTTAGGCCTGAATTCAGCAAAGTACTTAAGCAAATGCTTATCTTTAAGCACATGAATAATCTGGTCTCTGTTAAGTGGAGCACTTCAGCATGTTCTAAGTTTAAAGTTCACCGTGGGCCTAAGTGCTTTGCTGAATTGCTGAGCACGGAGTCAGGCTTGACATGATGAAGCACGGAGGAGCCGAAAGCAAACACGCAGCATTAAGCTCAGAAGGAAGAGGGAGTCAGGGAAGAGTTCAAGGGATGCTGGAACTCCCAGGTGAATACAAAAGACAGAAAGGATTAGAAACAGCCCTGAGTGGATATCTCTGATGTCTCCAAAATTCCCAGTAGACAAGGAGGGCTCTGTGTCGCTGCCACAGAAGAACAAGGTGACATTGAACATACTGGAAATGCAGCAAATCNAAGCTCCACCAGGGGAGATTCAGGCTCAACATTAGGAAAAAAATTTTCACAGAAAGAGTCATTGGGCACTGGAATAGGCTGCCCAGGGAGGGAGTTGAGTCACCTTCCCTGGAGGGGTTTAAGGCACAGGTGGACAAGGTGCTGAGGGACATGGTTTAGTTTTTGATAGGAATGGTTGGACTCGATGATCCGGTGGGTCTCTTCCAACCTGGTTATTCTATGATTCTAAGAAAATGTAGCTTAAATTCAGATGTAGTGAATTTATGGACATGACCACCACAGGAAGTCACAGAGGGCTTAACAGTATCAAAAAAAGGGGGTTGAATATTTCTGAGGATATTCAGAGTGTGTCAAAAATAATATAAAGAGGGAAAAATACGGTGCGATTACTCAGCAGCCTTCTTTAGGGCTTGAGCCAGTTTGGAATGGCCAGAAATCAAGATGAAACCCACAAGGAAATGGCAAGGAAAGGCAGGTAATCTCACAGCAGCCCACACTCAGATCCATCCCATTGCCATGAATCTTTTTGTACCAGGAACTATGAGGTTGGGGACAATTAACTGATATGTGGATCCATCTCTGTGGCTCTTCTTTTGAATCTTGATATGTTAAAAAGTCTTATAACAATTAAATAAAATGACTGAATTTAAATCTTACAACAATTAAATAAAACAACTGAATTTAAAGTTAAATCTCAAGATTTCCCTGCAATTAGCAGGTATTGGCTGGAGCACAACATCACGTTAGAATATGTTTGCTTGATATTGCAGAGTAAGCCCAGTGAGGCAAACTTCATGTCTATAATACATCAAAATACCCCTAAGTATACCCCCACTTTTCTGCATATCCTGTTCCTTCAGAGCCTCATCATGCTGATATGAAGAAGATCTTAAAAATTAATATTTCCTAAACAGAAACAACAGGTCTGGGGGCTCTGTATGCAAACATCTGGCAGGTCATCTTGCCTACAACCCAGATTACAAAAACTCACAACAGAAGCACAAAATTTACCTCTGCGCTCCAAATCAGGAGTCTCGGATGCTGGTGGTTGGGACAGCACAAAGGCTGGAGAAATCTGAACTCTGAGGAATAAATTCCCCTGTTTTCTTCCAGAAACCTTTTGAATGACAGGTAATTTGCTCATGAGGCTCCAAATGGGAAACAAGTCTGAAAAACATCAGCATATGGAGATTTTAGCTGTCTTAGTCTAATAGACAGAGCAGACAGGGAAACCAAGATGATTTACTTTATGTGGAAAGGAAAGGACGCTCAAGTTGAAAGTCAGAGGAATTTTTACAGAGTCTAATACAGAACCACCTTCACAATCATTTTCTTTCTCTGCTCAAAATATATTTCATTTTGTTCCTTGTGTGTGTGAAAGTCATAGGGAGCTGATTGAAGATGTTTTATAGTGCATGTTAGGAAATATTTTTTAATTACTGTACAACACCCTGAGTGCTTATACAGGATGTGGTGAGGGGGGAGCTTTATAAATAAAATGAGTAACAGAGCACCTTTCCATACCTAAGGCTCTTGGAGTGCTGAGCAGAAAACTAAATTCCACAAACACCATCAATATTTCTAACACAGGTACATTGCCTCTAACTCTTTTGAATTGTCCCTCATCCTTTGGTATTTTGTTTTTCTCAAACGGTCTCCCTGGAAACAAGCAATTGCATGAGGATCAGAATTTTTCCTTAAAATAGAAGGAACTGTAAGTTTTTAATTCCTGGTGACTATGAAGAAAAGCCTGAATTATGTTTCTAACAACCCAGAAGCTGAATAAATTGAGTCCCATATTTCACACTCTATATTAATTGTTACCATTTTCTAGGCTCGTCTTATTATGTTTGGAGACCTGACAGATGAGATATGAATATTCATTATAAGTTATCAGAATATAAAGTAAAATAAGTGGAGGGAATGGACAGTGCAGGAATTAGACTGGCACACTTCAGATAAGTATTTCTGGGTTTTTCAAGCAGAAACCCAGGTGATGGAGCTGCAATAAGCAAATGCACACACCAGCTCACAGGTCAACCAATGGTCACTGATTTCAAAGGACTTTGGGTCAGGCTCAGCTAGAAAACTCCTGGGTTTTGACTGTTCCTTTAAACTTTATTCCTTCTGCAGAAGGTATTGCTGTTGATTGATTAAAATCTCAGATCACTGGCCCTGGCTTACTCCACTCCGATATTGCAATAACGATGATAGTTACTGCTTCAGATCCCCACAAAGAAACCCCTATTTGTCTCTTTTTTTTTTGGAGGGAGGAGGTGGGAAATAATGTGTTTTCCCCAGTGATCAGCAATCCACATGGATTTCTAATAATCAAAGGCTTTCCCCCGCTTCAGCAGCATGTTGCAAAGTAAAGTTTATAATGTTGAAACAGCAATTTCTGGCAGCCTTCTTCCTAATTTCTTGCATAAGAGAAGTGCAGAGACCAATTTCACATTTTACTGTTACCTTCAATAAAAACCAGCATTTAACTTGTCAGAAAGAGCTCTCTTTCCTGCCAAGCAGTGTCACAATGTTGAACAGTCTGCAGTAGTATGTTTCTGTAAGATTTTTTTCCAGCAGCAGGGCAGCTCCCAGGGTAAAAAAGCCAAAACTCAATTCCTTGTAATTATTGACAGACAGTTCTCGAAATGCATGTGCTTTACAGAAAGGCAGGCACAGAAATAAAGCCCAGAGCCAAGTTCAGTGGTCTGTCAGTGACAGTCTATGACCAATGAACACCTCAGGAATCTATATGCTGCCTGTGAAATGAATAAAAATGGCTTTTTAATTATGCATCAGCTGAATAAGTTGTTTTCAACCGAGCCACTTAGAAGCTGTATGTTGGAAAGATCAAGATGAAAGATTTCATCAAGGGAGCTCTTAAATTTGGTTGTAACTCTGCTGCCACTCAGGCAAAGCCAATACCTTTTCTGATGGTTACAAGTGATTTGGATGCTGCTGCCACTGTCACCTTCAGGTACATGAGCTCCTTTCCTCACCCCTTGTAATCCTCCTCCACCATGGTGGTGAGGAACAATCTCTTGAGATGTGTTCCCCCACATCTAGGCTAGCTACATAGCTCACAGTGGGGTACGCTGGCTTTGAGGAAGGTCAGCTGGACATTCCCAGCATGGTCTCCAACAACAGCTCGAGTCAGGCCAGCTCCCCAAGCTTAGACCTCACATCACATCGCCCACTCTGCATTACCTGAGCTGGCTATTTTAAATACGTGTGTATCTGCAAGGAGATATATATATGATATATTTATCTACATCTATATCTGATATCTGTCAATATATCTGTCTATCTGATAGGAATGGTTGGACTCAATGATCTGGTAGGTCTCTTCCAACCTGGTTATTCTATGATTCTATGATCTTTCCTCACTGTAATTAGTGGTGTGTGAACAGCCTGGGTGGGATCCATCTCATCCAACATCAGCTCCCTGATCTAGAGGTATTTACCCATCTAGGCTTCCCCTGTGGAAGATGAGAGGAGAGGTAAAAACTGCCGGAGGGGGATTTGTCACACCTCAATTAAGGGCTGGATGTAGTGAGCTGGCTTCTGGAGGCAGGTATTGATTCCCACAGGTTGTAATGGGAGCCTAGACATCAACCTGCAGCCAGGTAGCTGATTCTGAGACGGTGAAGTGAGAGGAAACCCACCCCTGTACCTGTTTTCAGCAGCAGGCACTGGTCTCAGCTAGGAGCCTTCAGTGTTAGTGGAATGCAATTAGTAAGATTCATATATGTTGACAGGTCCAATTGTACGTGGGAAATGACATTTTTTGGCTCCCTCACGTACCAGAATATCACCCCCTTGAGCAAATTCCACTGCTGACTCCATAGCACTTGATCCAAATTAAAGGAAGGGCAAGAAGCTTTCGAATCGGTAGGTATCTTGTTTCTGGATGTTGCCTGACCACATCATAAAGTTTAGCTTGCTGAGGTGATGTTTGGAAACAAAAATGATGGATTGGTGAGCAATGAGTTTCTTCCTTCTGTTTCAGCCCTTAGGACTATCCTTAGCATCAAACAGTGCTGAAAGGATGATTTAACTTACCTTCAATGGGAAGATCGGGAATCAGTGGTAAACCACAACTTGGGGCTGTTACTCAGAAAAAAAAAGCTTTCTCTGACCTGACCAGACTCTGAGTTAAGGACCTCAAGCTTGATCCCTGTGAATAAAACTGAAATGGAAGAAGCTGTAATTGAACTAATGAGGTAAAGATCAACCTGTCAGAGGATTTTTAATTAAAAAAAAAAATTACCTTATTTTCTCTACAAGGGGAGCTTCTTTATATAAGCACAATATCTGAGTTGGGAAGGGATTCTGCAGGTTTCCGAAGGACTTTCTCATGCAATAAAACCCAACCCTCTATTTTAGGGAAAAAGAAAAGCTAAACAAAATGAACAAATAAATAAAAAGCAAAATAACGAACAGGAATAACTACTGGTTATACTAAATCAAATGACGCCTTGGTTAGACTTTTTCTCTTAGATTGTTTGAAAAATCTGCCAGAACTGCAAGATTTTGAGAGGTTCTCAGATTTGTCTGAAATCCACACCACTGAAGGAAGGGTAAAACTCCAATCTACTCGAAGAGGAACAGAATTAGGCCAAAAACGAGTATTTCTGAAAATCCCACACCAGTATTTTTATCAGGAATATCCGAAGGGAACGTGGCAGACACTCACAATTCAGATGCGCTTCCGATGTAGATCCCAAACTTAATGTAATGAACTTGATTAATTCCACGGAATATAATCAGGACGAGTTTATAGGCATTAAGCCATTTTGACGAAAGAAATATTTTCCAGCCTTACGAAGAACAAGTCTTAACAGCCTCGCGCAGGTTTAAAAAATCTCCATATGATTAATGAATTGGATTGTACTTCTATCTGTAAGCAGAACAGTAATTTAATTCACTGATGAATAGTAAGAAGACAAAAATTAACCAAACGCAGTAATTTCAAGTGCAAAAAAAACTTAGTAACCCTACAGCACTTGAAGCAGTTCTCGGCTTAAACCGTGTTCTATAAGAAATGCATGTACCTTAAAAATGGAAGACATCCCTTTAAGCTGAATTAATTACACTGATAGAACTACATTTATAGCCTTAAAACATCAAGGATGAAAATAGTGTTTCTATATAAGTGAATTATCTGGGCTTTTTAGGATGTTATTTTCCAAGTTTTAGCCTTAACTCTGATAGTCTCAAGAAACAGACCGGCTGCTTAGGGCATTCTTCCTTGAAATCAGAGACAGCACAGCAGTCCACCCAGCACTACAAGTGAAAAGCTCTGTAAAGTCATTCCTAGGTTTAAAGCGTCGCTTTGCATCTGGCCGTTCAAAAGAAGCAATGGGACTTAGGGATTTTAAAAGCTGGTGACTACAAAACCCGGTGAACGTAGCTTTCTGCAAGTTGGCAGCAGGGAACAAAAGAAGAGCTACACTCCAACTGGTTTCAGGAATTCAGCCCGGGCTTTGACAGGCTTTCGGGACTTAAAAGGGAGGAACGGGTAGGGAGAGCAGTTGGATCTGAGCCATCCAAAGGGCTTTTTGACCTGGAAGGATTTCTTCAAGCTAGAATAACCATTCTGTGGTAGGATTTGACAAATGTGCTTAAATAAACAAGATGCCCCCCCAAAAAAAAAAAAAATTACACTTTATACCATTTTCTGGAGACAAAAGGGCAACCCAGTTGGAAGAAAGACTATCTGTTAGTTTGTCGTGGCTGATTCTTTTCAACACACAAAGTCCTCGCTAATTAGGAAGGATTCAGAGAAGTTCAGTCCATTCCTGATTTTTATACAACAGTGATAACAATGTTCATGATATATAGGAAACTCTCACCACTTTACATGTTCGAAGTATTGTATAAACATCACTTAATTAGTAGTTGCTAAGAAGTGTTTTATTCAGGTGGCTCAGATCTGCCTTTGAAGGGTACATAAGCACTTAGATTGTATGTTGTGAAACAATTTGATATGTTTGTTCATTTTAATTAAGTTTTTCCATGTTTACACACATGATACAAGGGAACAAAATATTATCTACTGGTGCTAGAAAAGAGAGGAATCACATGGCCCCAAGGGGCTATAGAGAGGGATGAAAATGGAAAAGCGAATTACCAGATTATCAGATGGTGTTTCCAACTGACTGGAAATTGCAGATCTTAACTACGTGCTGCACTATGTATTTATGGCAGTCAATACATTAGCCAGATTGATGCACGAGAAAGCTCAAAGAAAGCAAGAGAATTTCAGACGCACATCCCAGAAGTGCCATGGAAATACAGGGTCTAGCCCAAAGGTCATCAAGTCATTGGAAAGATTCCTACTGAATGTGGAGAACTTTGGAATCCAGGTTTCCCGAAAGAAATCATGAAAACATAATTTCTGGCTCTTTTAAAAGCAAGAAAAAAAATTTAGAAGAGAAGTCTGCATTCAACAGGAGTCACAAATGGTGTCTGAATTCTTCTTTTGCTTAGCCCAGTGATCAAGTACCTAGCGTGTCTCGGTCTCCCTCTCTTTATTTTTTGTATTTTCATTTAAACTGAGTTAGTTGCATTAAAGCCCAACCAGCGCTGCTCACCTAGTAACAGATTAGTAGCAACTGATAAAATCAGTTCTTTCCAGAAACTGGTCGTAAAAGGCCATTACAGCCAACAGAGCAAACGACCCAAGCACTGTGCACATTGCCCTAAGCGTAGACCTTAAATAATGACACCAAGGTCACATTTGTCACAAAAAGAATTATTCTACTGTTGCCTTTTGTTTACCATGGTCTTCTGCATTTTGTCCACTGAACAAGAGAGAGAAGTTCACATGGTTGTTAGAAATGACTGGAAATGTCCAGAGGCTGTGGTCTTTACTCCAGATTTTACTTCTTCCTCTAACATATTTTTCAGAGCTAATTTGATTTAGGGAGGAGATACAGTTCCTCTCCAGTGCTTCCTCAGAAACTTTGACCCCTTCAGCTCCTGTATCCCACCCCTCAGACCATCACCAAATATGAAGTTTACCCACCAAGTTTAGTGATGTATTTAGACAGACTCATTTACAAAGCTTTTTCCAACCCTATTCTCAGCTTCCAGCATTCCCTTATTTTTTTTCCATGTGGAAATACATTCCTGAGTTGTTTTTTTTGATTGTGTCTGTCCAGCAAACCTTCGAAGTCTGCCCTCTTACATGCCTGTCGCACACTTACCATGCAAGTTTCTGTAGGACACTCAGCTTACTTAAAGGTGTGGAATTTCTTGGTCTTGCTAGTTAGAACATGACTTGGTCTCCATTCAAAGTGAAAGGCAAATATTTGTCTGGCAAGGTGACTCTAAGCATTTACTACATGTTTCTTATCCAGTTGAGTCTTGGCAGTTCTCCCTACCCTCATACAGGTTGACTATCCTCTCCTTAGGCTTTTTATGCTCGGATACACTCAAGTAAAACTTCTTCTGACTTTGCTGCAAGGACTAGCAATGCTAATATCTATTCTCTCAGTGTAGTGCTTAATACTCCACTGCTGTTTGTGTCTTCACCTTCAGAAGCATCAATATCAGACCTTCTTACCCATAAAAATAAATGAATTAAAGACAATGACACTCTCAGGCAGGACAGTAATATTGCTCCTATAAGTACTTTGCTGGGTAGACAAGACCAAGTCCTAAAATGGGATAAACTTTCATCTCTCTCTTCATGAGGATAGCGCAGCCATTTCTCTCTGTGGGATCGTACACAAATAAATTAGCTCTTGTGAACGTTTCATTCCATCCACCCTCACGAAGGACACTTGTTGGCTTGCTTCCAACCATGTGAGAAGATTGCTGAAGCCTCCTGGTGACGAGCCAAGCCGTGTCACATCCAGGGGGCCCACTTTGCATTTTTGGCTTGGATGAGATTTTTGTTTTCAACCATGGTGGATAAAGTTTTCAAGTATATGATTCACTGGTGATCTATGTCAAGGCAACAAATCTTTGCTTCCGAAGCCTTCTCTTAGCCCTAAATTATATGCCAGCCTTGTCATTCAGAGGCTTGCGTATGGCTCCAGTGAAAATTGTTTAGTAGGGGATGATGTGACTTTATGATACCTATGCTGTCAACTGAGGAGGGCTTTTTTTAGTTAAATGTGATGACAACTGCGCCCTATTTATACCAATGAACTTAAGTGTATCAAAATAGTAACACCAAGAGGAATATCCTGGGCAAAAACTTCACACTGCTCGGTTTACACTTTAAAATAAATATTTCTTTAGCTTAAAATTGATCACTGGCTACAAATGCTGGAAAAGTGTTTTGCGGCTTTGATTCTACCCTGAAAACAAGTGAAGCTTTGGGGCTCGGCTCACTCAGGTTTACAGGACTGAACAGGCAGAATCACATGGGTGTAGGTTGCCATCCCTACGACCAAACATCCACAGTACCACTGGCCATTGCGCTCTGTCTCCAGGGTAATTTGAGCAGAAAACAATCAACCAGGGAAGAAAATTTGTAACTTTGTGATTTGCAATGCTCCTAACATAATTATTATTATTACGGGGAGGCAAAGCCTCTGTCTTACAAAAATTTTAAGTCCCCTTTCTGAGCCAGAACCAGTGCAGTTTCACCACCTGAGTGCAGGGTGGAAGGAGCATATCTGGAGTCTGGGCATCCCTCTCTACCATGGAATTTCAGGGGCGTCCTTAGGCCACGCTGAAACGAGGAGCAGCTCTCAGCTTTCACCCTCCCTCCCTAGAGACGTCTCAAGCAGCTGAGCACAGTCGAGCGGTGCAGAACCCTTAGACGCATTTCAAGCGGGCTCTGCAGGCTGGTAGGACAGGAATGCTTGTTGCTTGTGGTCCCAGAAGAGTTTTGAGTTACTCAGCCCATTTGCTCAGCTTCGTGCTGCATGGAGAATTCACCTTCAGAGAGCAGGCGAGGCTCGCCTACATTGCTGAAACAAAATTCAACTTTTCAGAGTCACATTTTTTCCTTCATACTCTGTGGCACGATTACCAGAATTCAGTCTGCTCCCAAATCCCCTCTTCCCACCAGCTCCCACAGCTTCAGAATGGTTTAGAGGTCACTCTGCATTTTGCTGTACAGCCCTAATTACTACTCAGCACTATAATTGATATGTTAAAGCCTATTAAAATATGGAGCCGAGCCACTACTTTACCGTCACTGCACTTCTAATGCCAAAAATCACTTACAGTTTGTTTCTGTGCCTCGTTTCACCTACTTTTAAACAAATGTCTCTCCCCAAGACCTGGACGATACGAAAGGGATTTAGTCTCAGAGTGTGAAACTTGCAGCCTGCAGCATCAGAAAAAAATAAAGCATTCTTACAAAGCTATTCACATGGATTTCCCTCACTGATTGCTTCAGCCAAAAGTAAATTAGGAGCCAGACATTATCAAAGTAAATCGTAGCACGTTCCAGTTCATTTCACTGTACAGCAAGGATTTGAACGCGGAGATGCAAGTCCAATTTCGTATTTGCAAGGCAAACTCACACACTAGAGAAAGATTATTTATATGTGTATACTTTAACTATCACTGCTGTTATTTATTATGGCTGAGGATGCCTTCAGGACATTCTTAAGGGGATGAGCTGTCTGGCATGCATATAAAAACAAAGCAGGGAAATCAAGTGAAATTAAACTTAGCAGAACTATTAAAAGACACAGACACCCGGCAGTCAGGCAAGGCTCCTGCAGAACTTCCCTGAGAGTTCATGAATATAAGGTAAGATGGGAAAGGGTTGCCAAGTGCCGAGGTGAATTGTGTATTCTTCTGTGTCATTTCAAAGGAAACACTGGGAAATAGAGGGGAAATGGGAAAGCTCAAAGGGCTGACCTACTCGAGAGCAACTTGTGTGGGGGCAAAGAATGATAAGGAGAAAACACAAACGATGAGATGAACATGACATTTAGTAGACAACAGCATTCTCAAAACTTAGGAACAGAAGGGTTTCTCCATGACAGGCAAAACTCCACAAATACCAAAGAACTAAATTAAATCTACCTGTTTCAAGGGAATTAAATGCTCTGCAGCTAAGATGGTGCTGGGAAAACTCCAAGTCAAGCTGGATTCTTTATAAGGCCTTTTAAGAAAGAGCTTGCCCACAGTTTCCAAAAGCATCTCAAAAGTCTCCAGACATTTCTATTCAGGCGTATAAATGGGCATGCACAAGCTAGAAGATTTTTTTCTGTCATTACATTTGTTTCTTCCACTTAGGCCTTTAAAGGAAGCTTTCTACACTTGGAAATAAATCTTCCTCTGTGTGGCATTTACTCCATAACATGGGGAACTGCCATCAAAGACAGTCAGATGCACTAAATAACTTGCAGAGGTGTCATCCCAGCCTCAGAACGAATCTGGACTGACACCTCACAAGAGGTACAGTTTCAGGGGAGCTCATCTAACAGGCTTATAACAGCATCTTGATGTACTTCACTGGCGCTACACTCAAGAGAGACAGAGGGAGGGGAGACATAGAGAAATTAATTTCTAAAATCATGGAGGAGTGGGTGGTGGTATCTGAAAGAGCAGGAGGATGGACTTTCCAGCCTTGTGTTTCTCAGTTCCTGTAGCCTTATATTTCTCACAGGGTTCAGCACATATGGATCTGATTCTTCTTGCAGCCATGACCTGAATTTGGCAACCAGGGAGAAGAACGCAGGACAAGCATTGAGATCAACTTGTTTTTCAAGCTCCACAACGGTTGTGTCTTCTAGGACATGCGAAACCGCCCCCTGAGGACAAGTAGTGATACCAAAGTGATAACCTCAAGAGAAGACTGGTTTTTAAAAAGAGAAAGCCCTACGGTTGTGCCCATGTGAGGGATGTGTGGAGTCAGCATGCCTGAGTTGTGTCCAGTAGGCTACTCGAGCGAGGACATCGCACTGCAGCTGGACACAACCCCCTTCCTTGCTCACCCCTCAGCAGACTCCACACTCTATTCCATCTCTCCACTATTCCATCTATTCCAGTCTATTCCTATTTGATAGGAATGGTTGGACTCGATGATCTGGTGGGTCTCTTCCTACCTGGTGATTCTATGATTCTATGATTCTATCTCCCTTCTCAGTGCCTGCAGAGGCAGCGTGGCCCACAGATCTGGATTTAACCCAACAGGACATTTCTGGTGACATCATGATATCCAAACTATCCCATCCTCTTTAGATCTTATTACATTTCAGATGTGATCCCCTACAGCTGTATTACACAGCCAAATTCAGCATATCACATCCAAGTCTATGATAAGGAAACAGCTGCTTCTGCAGCTTTTGCATTTGGCTGTAACTTGGTACAATTGGGATGGAGTCCAACTCCTACTCCCATCCACCAAAAGAAGGAGAATTTTATTCTGGATCTATGAGAAGAAGAGATAATTCTCTGCTGGTGTTTGTAGGATATAGCGCAGCTTTATGAAGATTAACATTAATAGTGTTTGGATATCTATCACTCAGCTCACGGAGGAGTTGCCATCACAGCTTCTGGAGTGCATTGGACTGGCAGCCTGCAATATATGCCTTATACTTCACCCCTGCTGCATGGTAGCTCTGAGCTGGCCTCAGCCAAAGTCAATAAAATGCCACGAAAACTCAGGATAAATTTTAACCAGAATAGCAGTAATTGTGTCTGTCGCCATCTGGAGATGGAGAGAAAGCAAACCCCTCTGATACTGTTTAAGGACCTTTAAACTGCAGAGCAGATTGACCATGGAAAATCCTTGAGTATAAAGAGATTGTCCCAAGGAGCTACTGGAGACCCAGTGGGCAAGAACTCCACGTTGTGGAAATTTGTTCCAATTTTGAGGTAGAGTATCAGACTCTTCCATGATTGCTTCCAAATTGGACAAGAACAAGTCTTTTCCTGCCATCTGAAATGCATTCTAGTGGTAGAATTCTGGTTTAGGGAGGGGAAAAAAAAGAAGGAAAAAAAATCTACTGAAAAATTTATCCTTCAGTTAAGCCACACCCAGGAAACACTGTTGAAAGCAAAATTTGTGATGTGAAGGCTGGAGCATAGATGAGTGTCTTTAACCAACAAGATGATTATTGTGCTCTTTGTCCTCATCAAACGGACTGTGTATTTCAAAATTAGTAGTTAATAACAAAATGTCAAAGGGTGAAGGAAGTGCAGGTTCCTCCACATAGCTAGATCCCTGTTTGGGAGTTTCCGAGCAGTTTCCACATCCGTTTGCTATTCAGCCGTGCTGCCAAAACGGCCAATAAACGGAGCAGTCATAGTCGTGGGGTTTGTGCTATTCATCCCGGTCCCTCTACGCCGGACAGACGCAACTCATTCATTTCTTAAGGCCACCAAACAGAAGCCGTGTGCCGAAGGCATCCGGTCCCCGCTGAGTTGGCTCAGGTCTTCCTTGCCATGAGGGTCTCCATACACGGCTCTTGGCCCTCAGAACCGCTCAGCCTCCAAAATTCGTGTTCCTTTCTTCCGATCAGTGAAACAGAACCACATTGTTAAGGAAACGCTCAAAGTGATCTAATAGGTCATTCCTATCTTTAACTCCTATCATTTAAAATAGAAGGAAATCATTTTCCAATCATCTGAAAGTTCGCATTGTGAGTGAAATAAAGCAAAGTTCACTAACCTTTCATTTGCTTTGTGAGTTTTTTCCTCTTATGGGTATTTAAAGAAATGTGATGTGACAGTCTTGGACAATTAAAGTATTTAAGAAAGGTCAAAAATCTCCCCAAAATAGAGAAAATGTAATGTCTCCAAAAGGCTGTTAAATCCTCTCTAGTAGATTTTGAAATAACAATAATTTAAAAAAAAAAAAAAAGCCCTCTGTTCCTCTGCCAAGTGCCACCAAACAAATCTGTATTAAAGCCAGAAACCTCTCTTTACAGGCTAGGGCTGCACACCAGAAAGATAAGTTTTCTGATCTGAAAATTAATCTGAGTCATGTCTGCCTTTTAGCATTTGTGAGGAGCACTTTTGTAATACTGCTAATTCCCTGATTAGTCTGACAGGACATTTTTTTTTCCCCCCCCAGATAAAGAGATTCTGTAACACAGCAGACATTACCACATTGTCTTTGTGCTGTTGTAACTGCAGCAGGGAGGAATTGCAGGCTGGGATATCCAAGGCCGCATCAGCCATTTGGTTCCAGCTGAAACTCAACAGAATTGGGTACGTACCCCATCCTGTATCCATCATCCTCCAACAGGGATTTCATCCTTTTCTGGCACAGCTTCCTGAGCTAAATTAACCTCGTAAGTTAATAATATAGAGTTTGCTCGTCTCCAGCTGAGAGCGGGACTAGGATGAAATTCAGTTCTAGTTTGCTAAAGTTCTTTTTAGAGAGTTCAGATAGGACTTTCCTCCTAGAAGAACCAAGAAAGCCTCCGGCTATTGTGTGCTTCACAGCAGGTGGAAGCGCTCTCCACAGCTTCTTGCTTGTCTTCCACAATTATTTCTTTCCGAGGCTTAAGGGTTGGCAAAGGGTGAGAGAGGGGAGGAGAACAAAAGGCTGATTTATCTACAGATGTTTTGGAAAGGTTGTTTCAGGGTTGGCTTCTTGAAAATTAATGGGTTTGTTCCTGTTAGTTCCTTCGTGAGGAAAAAAATGAAACCTTGGCCTCTTCTCCCAAGTGACAGGGGACAGGATGAGAGGGAATGGCCTCAAGCTCCACCAGGGGAGGTTCAGGCTCAACATTAGGAAAAAAAATTCACAAAAAGGGTCATTGGGCACTGGAACAGGCTGCCCAGAGAGGGGTTTGAGTCACCTTCCCTGGAGGGGTTTAAGGCACAGGTGGATGAGGTGCTGAGGGACATGGGTTAGTTTTTCATAGGAATGGTTGGACTCGATGATCCGGTGGGTCTCTTCCAACCTGGTTATTCTATGATTCTATGACTTTTCAGTAATTCAGGAAACCAGTGACAAGACTTTAATGTTAACTTCCTACAGTTTTACTCCTGTATAAAATAAAATAAAAGCAGGAGTACTCAGCTCTGGGACAGAAGCAGCTCTGTCCCTAGGGCTAGACCGTCACATTGTGTCCTGGCAATCCAAACATAGCTGACACTGCTGGAGAAAAACGGAAATTTAGAACAAAACAAACAGGCAGACCGATCCCTACACGTGGGAAGGGTAAATCAGCATTCAGTCCAGCTGCCAGCCCAGGCCTCCCAACCCCGATTATTGCTACAACTTTCTAAAAGTCGACAGTCACTAAGGACGTTGAGCAATGCGGTATCCCCTTTGCAACACAGGGGCTCTGATGCAAGGGATGTATTTTGGGCTGCTTGCTGCTGTCACCGTTAACTACTTGTGCTGGAGCAGCACGTGGCTATCGGGCACAAAGGCAGGAACTCCCTGTGCCGTTGAAATGCCTTAGAAGTGACTGCTCTTCAACTAAACAAGTCCCAGAATGACAGCTAAAATGGGCAGGAGAGGGGATTTATTGTTGCGGCCTAATTCATTCCTCTTTAATGGAAAATGGATACTTATTCCCCATCTAGGTATCTTCCAAACTTTTTTTTTTTTTTTTAATTACCTCTAGTCTAGCTCTGGCTGTCAGGTAGCAAACTAGCTGCCTGCACCTACAACCACATAGTTAATGACTAATCATAGAATCACCAGGTTGGAAGAGACCCACCAGATCATTGAGTCCAACTATTCCCACCAATCTCTAAACCATGTCCCTCAGCACCTCATCCACCCACACCTTAAACACCTCCAGGGAAGGCGAGTCAACCCCCTCCCTGGGCAGCCTGTTCCAGTGCCTAACGACCCTTTCTATGAAGAATTTTTGTCTTATGTCGAGCCTGAATCTCAGCCTCTGAAGACAAAACTTCTCTCCAAGTAACCTTTCATAGCCAATTCGTTTACAGCAACCTGCTTAATAGCCACCTGATTTAACTAAAATCTGCACAGCAAAGATCAGCTCCTATTTGTCCTGGCGAGGCCAAAAGGGACGTATTTATACAGTGACTCAGCAACCATTTCATCATAGATACTCATTAACTGCACTTTGGGGAGTGACTGGTGATGTCAGAGGTCTCCGCAGCGTTGTCATTGTCAACACCATTGCTGGGCACAGCACTTTGGTTTCCTGCTCCTCCACCTGACTCTCCCAGGAGGTTTCTGTATCGTGTGATTTGCGGTCACTGGCCTAGATATTGCAAGGGAACAATTACACAGATTTCAGTATCATCTTTTTTTTTTTTTTAACATTACTAACCTTCCTACTGTGACTGGATCACAAAAATATAGACAAACTATCGCTTAGTAGGACACCAATGAATTCAACCTCTGCATAAATATTTTTGGTTNTTTGTTGTCATTGTCAAAGATATTGCAGGGGAACAATTTCTTAGTTTTCAGTCTCCTCTTTTTTTTTTTTTTAACATTACTAACCTTCCTACTGTGACTGGATCACAAAAATATAGACAAACTATCGCTTAGTAGGACACCAATGAATTCAACCTCTGCATAAATATTTTTGGTTCAGCAGAGAATTGGAAATAAATAAGAGAAACATACTGAAACATTCACAATGCTCAATAGATAAATAGGCCATGCAAACCCAGTCCAATTGGTTAACTACCTCTTTCCATTTTTGAAAAAGCCTGTGTAATCAGGAGTCTTTTTATAATCATATAAATATTTTTTTCTTTCTAGAAATTTCTCTTATTATTCCTGGTTTGACAGGAATTTAGCTATGGATTTTACATAAAGAACAATCACATATAAATAAAATTTAAGTCCTATGAAATGTAGCAATATATTGCTTAAAAGCTCTCGGTTTTTATCCAAGACAAAGTAAAATAGTTGATTTTATATCAGATGATGTCAGCACAAAAATCTGAAGAAAGAGGAAAAGACCAAGAAAATATTTCAAAGCAAGTAGAGCCCTGGAAAGATAAAAGTGTTGCAAATTAGGAGAATGATAACAGGACCAGCACGATATAGGAAATTATAAATATAGAGTGATTCTCAGCCTCTCCAGCACCATGATCCCATACTCCAAGAGAGAAAAACTGGGGACCTTATCCACGTAGCTATAAAGAAAAGAAGGGTAGTAACTTGCTCCTTTGGAACAAAGAACCACAGATCCCATGTAGAGGATACTGCAGCAGCAACCTTGGAAATCCAGTAGTTTGGAACATTATCTGCACCATTTTTTTGAGGACTTACCTAGGTAACTTCTTAATCAAAAGCAATTATCTATCATCCAAGCTACAACTATTGCTGAAAAATGTTAATACTCGAAAATAGTCGCCCAAGTTATTTAGGTGTCTTGGGAAACGTTAATCTCAGATGTCAAGACCTATTTTCCAGAGAGGTCTGGAAATCAGAACTGCCTTGCTGAAAGGATGATCAGCAGCTGAAAACAGCCCAATTCTTCGGGCTGTGGCTCAGATTTCAAAGTCCATGAGAACCGGGCTGCTGACTACCTGTGCCCCCCCTAAATAACATCATCAGTCACCTAAAGCAATTAGGACCCTACACGCCAATTATCACCAAAGCAACTTGGTCATACAAGTTTTATCTTAGTGGCATCTCTTATTTCCTTGCCCTGGCCTCGTCCCGCCCTCAGTGGCAGAGGCAGCTGTTGACCTACACCCTCTAGGGGACCCTCTCCTCCTGTTTGGGAAAGTGGCTCTGAAAACAGCTCAGGCTGGTTGTTTCTCTGCTGTACTTAGATTAATAGAGGAGGAGGTTGACATAGTCACTAGAATAACTACCAATGTGTTTATAGAAACTCTCATTCCCTGACTGAACGTTGAGCTCCTTGGGAAACTTGCCTGTTGTGTTTTGCTTAAAACGTGAATCGAGTGTTTATTACCAACCCGTATCCTTCTTTGTCCATCACATCTCATCTGTTGGGAGGGTTGCAGCATCGATGGCTTCTTGATCTTCCATTTCTGGCCTTGGTCCAGGGAAAGGAGCAGAAGTTTAGCTGGAGATTGTCACTGACACTAACATACTTCTCTGACCGGTTGAGGGGAAGATGACCGTGAAACTGGTCAGCAACAGCCTAAATTTCACATCAGTTCTTCCCTCACGTATGTTGCCCTTGTTTCTTTCAGCAGTCATGGAGGGTATTCAGGTAGAAAGCTGAAGATGCCATAGATGGTTAACTTTAAAGGATTTTGTGGTGATGCGTTCACCTAAACTATAAGCCAGGATCTCCTCAGTGGTCTTATCCAACTAAATTGTCCAGTGAACATAAAAAGCCCCTGGGAAGGCACTGCACATTCAGAAAAAGTAGATTTTTGTTTTGATTTATCACTCAAATGTTGCAGCTCTCCTCCTATACGAGGGAAAGACCGTGAAAATTAATTACACCTCCTTCCCCTATAGAGATCTGTGAGCCAGTGCCACCTTTCCCTACTGATCTATGTTGATCTCTCATTCTGGGGGAAGGAGGATTTGGTTGTTTTATCCAGACTATCCAAATCCCAAGTACCTTGCAAGCAGCAGGTCTTCTGCAAAGGCTAATGGTGCAGCCTTTTCCTTGTGTCAGCCCATGCTGCAGGAAACTAATGGGACTCTTTCTATATGAGGCTGCTAAGAAGTGTCCCCAGTTTATCAGTAGAGCATGGCACATAAATGAGAACTTCAGCAGGAAAACAGAAAAGCTCCTCGAAATGCCAGCAGGGCCCCCCACCCCCTCATGCAAGACAAAAAGGACTTTCTTGCATACAATGGTTTTTTTCTTGTATCTGACTCAGACAGCCAAACACAGAGCAAATTTTCACTGTCTGGCCAGACTTGGGTGGGCTCTGTCTCCTTCTGAGGAGGGAAATGTTTATTGATGAACTGACCTTAATGGGGTGTCTAAGTGGTGTTTGAGTGAATGTGATTTGGGGACAGCTGGGCAACTATTCAATGACTTATCAGAGAACGCTGGCAAGCCCCTGGGCTGCTCTGTTTCCCATAACCTGCTTCAAGCAGATGGCTTTAAACCAGATGTTTCTGTTACTTGGCTCCTTATTGCTCCAAGGAACATCCCTGGCATTTCTCCTTCTTCCTGCAAGCCGGGTATGCAAGGAGCACCAAGGCACCCTGCCCTAACACCCCCCTGGGAAGGGTCTTTTCTCCACTCCATTGCTTGTAGAAGTCTTCTCAGGCTGCCTGTGCTCTGCCAGGGGGTGTTGGAGATCTGGGACCTCTACACTTGAAGCACCCCAGGACCTGCCAGCTGAGAGTCTTCCCTTCACTTTCTTTTCTTCCTCACTTCACTGCTTCATTATGTCTGAGGCATATCAGTACGAACAAGGCGATGAAGGAAGCCACTGGAGGGTTGGGGACTGCTTGAGCAATGGTGCTACCTTCTCCTAGCAGAAAGGTGATGACATCTTACGTTGCTTGGATGCGATCCACCAAAAGGAGCCTGTCACTATTCCTGAAGCCAGTCAGCATTGCTGAAGAGAAGGCACTTCTGTCATCAGTATTTAAGGTGCAGCTCTCCCTGGGATCCATGATAGGGCTGAACTGGTTTTATAATTTATGTCTAGTCAGAATCAGAAGAGAAACCTAAGCAAATATGAATAAATTATGGTCGGCGTACTTATCTGGCCTGTTAATGATTTTCTGTTGTTCTGTTGTGTTCATTCATCCAGCCATGATGTGCTTTTGTGCTACAATAGAGCCTCCCTACCCTGTGCTACTGCGGAACAGCCTCTCTGGTGGATTTATATAATTCATATCAGTAAGATTTTTATGCGCGCTAATACACGAGACAGACAGAGGGGAGAAAGTTAGTTTGCTTTTAAGGGCGAGGAGGAAAAATACCATCAGCATCAGGCTTAGTCATTTTACTTAATAGCTTTCCTGGAATACACTCATCTTGCCAATAGGAGATAGTAGCCTCAGCGAAGCTCTCTCATTCACACAACATATGGGAGCATGGAGTGTGGGGAAGACAAATCCTCGGAGCTACCTTTTCAAATGTAATAGGATCGTCTGGCTCGCTCAGCCATGCTGCCTGTTACCGATTTAATAGTAGAAGAATGAAATGCGTCTGTATGTCTTTTCTCCCTGCAGTAAATACTTCATCTGCAGCTACCAGTTTAATCTCACTATACGTTGTACCCACAGGGAACGCACCGAGAACTCCCAGACATCCCATGTGGCAGATCTGCCACAGGGTCAAAAGCCCTGGGATCAACACGGCTGTCCCAGCAGCAGATGGGGAGAGAGTGAAAAGTCACAGCCTTCTAGTTCCTGCCTTCTCCTCCTAGAGAAACCTGCATGGAACATAAGACTGGGTGACTACACACATGGAAAAGCAGCAGCAATGGGGAGAAGCACAGTCCTGGTCCCCTGCCACCTCCTCAGCTCTGAAACCCCAGGCTTTGCTCTCCTTGCTTGCAGTGACACCGACTGTGCGGTTCCCTCTGTCCTGCTCCTTCTTATCTGTTCAGGTCTCCCACCACCTACCATCACCCTCCTCACTTTTAGGGGGTTTTTTGCCTTCTTCTGAGCTCCCTTCTCCCTCTATCAGTTTTCTCCCCCTTCACATACTTCCTTCTTTCCTTTCCACCGTTATTTTCCACCATTCTTCCCTCCTACCTCACCCATATCACTCTCTTCCGAATTTCACCCCATGGCATAGATTTTCCCTGGAGCTCTTATGCAAGGAAGAATGACAGGGCTCATAAAATATAACTAATGTGCTGAAGCACATCCTTCCTCTTTCTCCTTCCTCTCCTTTTCTTCTCTGCACACTGCAGTCTGTGGGAGCAGAGACATGATTTTCCTGCATATCTGCTGGCATGCACTGAACGCTATTGTTCTACCGAGCTGTGAAGCTACCCAGTGCTCTAGTAAAATCAAGCGGCTTTGACAAGGGATGCAGTGGATATATTTGCCTTGTTTCCTGGAAACCTGAAAGCCAAAAACCTGTTTAGCAGAAAATGGCTGGACGTTTTTGCACTGGGAACTGGAGGAGGGAAGAACTTTCAGCCAAAAAAATATCAGTTTTCTAACAGAAAATGGAAATGTAACTGAAGCAGATACTAATAAAAACAGTCACCTAACAATCCAGCTTCCATCTCGATGGAAAAATTTCCAGAAACCTCAGCACGGTATTTTGTGTAACTGAAAATCAGGTTATAGTATTATGTTTGTTCTCTGTGTGTTATTTATGTACAGAAAAGCAAACCTTTTGTGGCTTCAGCTTGGCATGAGAGATTTTTCCAAGATTAGTCACTGTAGTCAGCCTTTCTGATTAAAAATATTTATTGGGAATCAGTAAAAGATCAAAACATGAAACGTGAGGTTCGTTGTACTGCTAGTAATGAATTCTTCCAGCACGTATGATTTCTTTCGAGTAATAAAGCTTCATATCGTTGTTTAAAATTCATCAGGTCTTGTCCCACTCTCAACCCCCCCCCCAAAAAAAAATCTTGAGAAAATCTCATTTCACAGTTTCCCATAAAACCAGGTGCAAAACAGCTGCTTTGGGCATGGAAAGATTCCTGAAGCACTTCATTGGTATCAGTAGCCAGCGAAAAACCATGAAATCGAAGGGATTTTGATAGGTACATTCACAATCCTCCAAGAAGGTGTCATGGAGGATAGGGTGGCTGTGCTAGTGTTTCCCACATTTGGAGGGAGGACGTCCACGTGATCTAGTTTTCCAAAGTCCCTGAAATTTTGCCGTAATGGCCTCATTTGACTCTGTGTTATTGTCGAAAACGCCCTCAGTTTGCTCCACGGGTGTGATACGGGTGGCTGCACTGATATCCCAAAGCTCACTGAGACCGTCCGCTGGAGAAAGAATCTTTCCAGTCGTTATTTAATGACTGTCACTAAGAGAAATGGGTTTGGCTATTTCATGTAACATTCATGGGTTGTTGCTGCCTTCCCCCCACATGTTCCACTGAATCACTTTGTTCGTATATGTCAACTTAGACCTTAGATAAGACAAGGATTTCACCTATAACTGTATCCAAGTCAATTAAAGACACAGTCTCTCCACAGTTCATCGTCTCCAGCAGTACTTTGATTGACCACAAGGTTTTCTTCGATTGATTACCTGTCTCACTATGAGCCTCGCTTTAAAATTATTCACTCCAGGCAGGTTCCATAGGAACTGTAATTTAATTTAGTAGCAGCACCAAGAGCGAGGTGATTTAGTCCTAGAAACATTTATCACCTATGCCCTGTTCTTCCTCCACCAAACCGAGTTCTGCGGCTTCATGGGAAGATCGTCTCAATTAACATGTTTTCATCCACCTGGAGAACGGAGAGGGTGAGATCATGTAATGTAATAAAGCCTGGAAAATGAATCCTAAATCATTGTGGAAGCAAAGAAGCAGCTGCAGGCTCCAGGTTGCTGGCTGGTTGGGGGGGGTGGGGGAAGGGGAAGTATCAGAACTCCATTGAACTACTTAGTGCTCAGCATTGATTTAAAAATATGCCGTTCTTAACGACTGGTTAGGCATTTCATTCACTATGTGTGATATTTGAGGAAGATATAATGATATATGCTTGAAAGAGTCAAAACAGTGGATCAAACGTCGGTTCTCAAAGAACGACGGTTCTCTTTTCCAATCCTAATTTAAATTATTATTTTAAAGAAGAACATTGAGCAAATTGCAACAGCTTTAAGGAGACAGGTCACCTACCAGGACAAATCCTGACTCCGTTGTATTGCAAAGGATGTTTTCCAATGTGAATATGGTCATTCGGACTATAGGACTGATAGCAGTGATATTCATGCTGTGAGGAAACTATTCCATTTTCATCATTTGCTTAAAAAGGTACCATTTTTTTAAACAAATGGGACCACAAATGAAAGATATTTCTGTGTGCTCTGCTTGCATTAGTGTTTCCCAGTGTTTTTATATCTCAGTCCTCTAAGGAATAATGTTTTCAATTTCCTTCAGTCTTGTACTGAAATGTAAAATAAGACCTCTGGGCTTAAGGCTCCATAACGATAGTTCTTACTCACTTTCTATTTAATTAGCATGAAGCAGATCATGTAATCGTTCAGGGATAAATCCTGACCTCTCTGGAGGGAGAGGAGAGAAAAGAATAAAGCCGTTTTCTTTTCTTGTCTGTAGCAAACAAACAAATATGGGAAATGTATGAGGGCGAGCTAGCATTGATCGTTCTATGGAAAAATCAGCCTTTCTTCAGAGGGGCAGGCTGGCTGCCGAAAGTATCTCACCAGCAGTGGCTGGAGAATGTGTTTAAAACACTGCTCGACATGCTTTGTGCCATTGCAAATCTTACTCCTAAGTAAATGAGTTTTCAGCTGCTAAATAAGAGACATTTCCCTTCCACTGCCCATATTACAAGCACATTCCGAGTTAACTTTGTTTCAGAAGGGCTGCAGATGATGAAGAACCATTATGTAACTAGATCCATGGGCAAGAAGAAACCTTGGCCCAGTGCTCTCGAAGTTGTCATCATTTATTGATACTTGTCGCAATTTTCCATTGAGAAACCTACCTCTGGAAACGCAAACAGCGACGTTAACGTAGCTTATAATTGGTTAGAGACGCACAGCTGAGCTCTCAGGCTCATAGGCTCATGAGACCAGGGCGCAGGGACTAAAATGAGAACATTTTCCATGAGCAGTTCTCATATCCAAAGCCATGTCCCCTCTTTTTCCAAGGAGAGAGCAAAAATGGGTGACACGGGAAGATTTCTTCACAGCTTAGCTTAGCCCTGACTAGATGAGGTTGGAAAGAAGCTTTGGGATGCTGGAATGTGTGGAAGGGATTATGTTAAATACTATTATTACATTACTTAGGTATTGTTTGCTTTAACTCTGGATATCCAGGCGTTTCTGCTTACAGAACAGGTTCTGTTTTAAATGCAAAAAGGAGACTGTTCCTTAAAGTCTCTGCTTTTGCAAGCCCTGGTTCTAGCCCAGGGATTTGTTGGCTGTTATAAACTTGACCTGCTGTTCTCCTGAACTCCAGATAGCTGCTAGTGCCCATGATGTGCAAAGCAGGTACAAAGCCAGCCGACCCGGTGTGTTAGCAGCCTGCATTTATTTTCCCCTGGAGAGGCTACTACAGACTGTAGACACAGCAATAAACATCTGAAATGCCTGGAGGGATGGTCTACAAAAAAAAATGCATGAGGGCAAGAACATAAATGAGTGGAACAAGCAGGTACCGGAGAAGAAAATTAGACACTTGGCTTCCTGTAGATAATTTAAGTGGGAAATGGGAGTTGTTCCAGGTATTCAGTAAACAGGCTTGCAAATTAGCTTCCTACGGTTTCCTTATGCTGTTATACGCATATAAAAACCATCTACTGCAGTTCAATGCTTTAACTCACTCTGCTTCCAAAAATCAGTGATTTTTTTCCATTATTTTCGGTTACACGCAGGAATGTTTTCATACCTGGCTGTGAGCAAATAGGGTAGGAGATAAGTGGAAATGAGTGCAGGGCTGTTAATGACCAGGTAGTCGGATTCTTCATTTGTTAAATATTTCTTGAGCCTGGTGTTACCAGGGGATACAAAACTGCTTTTCAGTAGCTGATATTGCCCTGCATGAGAGAGAGAGAGAGAGAAGCTCAGCACAGCTTCACATATTCATCCCCTTCTTTAATTCCATATGAATTAACTGGAGGCTAGTTCAGGCTTCAGAGGAGAAGCACAGAGGGAAGGGGACTGCTCACCAGAACCGAATCAGCGCCTCTTCATTGGGAAAAGGGATCTGGAAAGATAATGTTATTTAATGAGGAAAAAAACAGTGAAACCAAGCAATTAGTTCAGACTCAAATTTTAACCCTAGGTTGGGTTCTGTCTTCATCCCAAGATTAATCTATTTGATAACAGATCTAACTGCCTGTTCTTGCCCTCAAAATATCTGTTCTCTGGTTAAAGACAGCAGTGAAGATGTTACTGAGCTCATAATAGTCTTTGGTGAGTAGATATATGTCCCATAACCTTTAACTAGCAGTTCCTTTCTTAGGCTTCCCTACCCCTACATAGTAAAAGAAGAGTGGAAGACCCCTGTTTCTCTTGCTTCTCTTCTCAGACCAATATGACTAGGCACAAGGACACCAGAAGAACACACAAACCAGTTTCACAGGGAATATTCAATTTGCTGCATTGTCCATTTAACCTGAACGCTAAAGGCAAAAAGGAAATCAGCATTTCCAGTTCTGCTCATTCCTCAAATGGTGAAATGTTAGATAACTTGCGTTATTTATAACGTGCATATTTGGTTGTTGGTTTTTTTTTATAAAGGGGGAGGAGGAGGACATAGTGGGCAAGAAAACTCTGGATTTTTTTCCTGTCTAACTGAAGTAGTGAGAATTAAACTGAGCCACGAGAGCAGACAACTTTATACCTGTGCCTTGAAGAAGGGCAAATCCTGAGCTGGGCAATTAAAATTAATGTAGTTTATGACCTTGAAAAGGGACTTACACGCATACCAAATACAGCATGATAAGTGGTAACGAACATCGGTCCTTAAGCTTTGAGCTATAAGGTAGTTTTTAAATGTTTGTGTCTCAAGACCTCCACACTTCCCAGCTCAGTGACGCTTCTAACAACAAGGCACTGGAAATAGGCTTTTGGACTTAGAGAAATGAAAGATGTCTCGTATAAGCTCCTAGCTTTCTTCCTGCAGTTCCAATCGTGATGAGCTGCCCATCACATCTGCGCTGCTGCTCATTCCCGGGAAAGTTGCTCTCCATCCCTCTTGTTCCTGCTGCCCAGGCTGGGTTGTGTCCTCTGTTCATTTAATTTTTCATCAGTGTCATTTTTCCAATGCTCCATCCTGCCAGACAGGATTGCTAAAACGGCTGCTTCCCTGCCGTGGTGCTTCTGTCACGCGTAGCGCTGAGTGGACCCATTCCCCGGCCCCAGGTTTCACAGACATCACTCACCAGCCCCTCTTCCACAGCCCGAGAGCCTTTTACTTCAGATATGAAGGGAAGGTCACACCATTACCCCGCTGCTTACTTCAGTCCCCTGATCAGCGCCTAATGACATTTCTCTGCCATATTCATGAACTGGACCTTTTCAAAATTGGGAAACAGGCAATTTTATTTCGTAGAAATCACTTTTGGACAGATGACCTTTACCTTAATGCGCGTGGCACCAAGCTCTTTCAGGCATGTTGCAGGGGGACATCACAGAAAAACTCAGAGGGCATATAAAGCTGCCCTACGTTATCTTCACAAAATGTCAGTTACTTCCTTCCTTGAAGCATTTAACTTAACCTCTTCGCATGCAACAGTCTTTGTCCTTACTCTTCATTCAGGAGTAGAAATTATATAGGAAGATCGCAGGTTATTTCTAAGCTAATACTAAGCCTAAAGCAAAGGTAAGCAGGGCATGACATACATGAATTTAAAAGCAGTCTTTACTTGTGGTTAAAGATTACTTGCAGATGTTGACTACTGATTTTTATTATTTGCCTTCTTTGCTTGCTCTGCCTCTTATAATATTGTTTTCAATGTCCTCATTGTCTTATTAGCTTTCCCCCTGGATCCAGCAAAAGGAATGACGGTAGATGTTACTTTTTCCTGCTCCATGGCAGGAGAGAGGAGTATAGGGTTTCAGAGATTGTAAACTATTTCTTCTGCACTGAGAGATTGGCTGCATGGGTAGAGCCCATTAAATATAGCTATGCTGACAGTATCGCTTTGGAGAGTTCTGTGGGAAAAAAAATCTGTCTGCACTATGTTGGTACCTCCAGCCAGGCAGAGAGCTGCCTTGATAACTCGCTCAGATAATGAATAAAATGTGGAATGAATTCCATGCAGGATCAGCGCTCTGTTGATGTGAGAACCGGTTGCGAAACGTACGACGGGATCCTCCTGTGGCCGTTGTTTTAAGCCTGGCAAATACCACGGCTTGTATATGCTAAAGTCGGGATATTATTAAAATAAACCCCTCAAAACTCCGGAGAGTTGAGATATGATGCAGCTTCCTTTGAGTTCAGGTCCCCTTATCGCTGAGATATGTTGTGTGTGAATGCAATTTACATTAAGTTCCTTAAGACTAGAACAGCCTGTGATTTCTGCCATGCCCAGAAAAAAATCAGGAAAGGTATGTAGCAGCAATAAATCAATTATTTCTTACAAATTAGAACGAGATAGCATTGCCTAGCAGCAGTCTTCCAGATGGATGAAAGGTGGACTGGGCTGGAGGGGTAGGGAGGGCTTCTAGATAACCAAAATAAATGGAAGATGGTTTAGCAGCAGAAGTGAAAAGATCCAGAGGAATGACACCTGTGCGCGAGGAAACAGACATCTGAAAGCTTAGGTTATGTCAGTGGGTTGGCAGAGCAGATTTAAACAAAAAGCTTTCCTAGACATCATCAAGAAGGCAAATTCTTTGCAGTGTTGAATTAGGAGGATAGGAAATGACAGGTGTAAGTAAAACTGGAGCACTTTCTAAATATTGGGGCAAAATGTGCTTTTCCCCGAGAGAAAAGGAAGAACTAAGAGGAGCGGAGGAGCAGGCACTAAAGCAGGACATAGGAAACTAAGGAAATAGGGGGACAGCACCAAATGCAGCTGCTCTGTTGTGCAGAAAGCAGCTGCCAGCTGCCTCTGCTGCTGAGGGAAGGATGAGGATTTACACCCACCCTTCTCAGGCTAATTGCCACTCTGCCACCACGCGTGCGGTGGAAACCATTCCCTTGACTCTCAGGGAAGCCTGTGATGCGGCCGTGGTGCTCACCCAGTAATCTGCCTTCAAACGACGCAGGNATGGAATAATGGAATTATTATGGAATTTATTATGGAATAAACCATTAATGCTACTTAAGTATCTAGACATCAGTTCCCAAAAAGCAGTAGAGTTTGTTGAGCAATCTTGATTGTCAGCAACACAGGCAAGTGCCTGAGTCCCTCAAGGAGACAGGGATTCAAAACCCAGAAAAGTCACTGACTGCCCATCACAAAGGGGAATCCAACTATCTGAATCCATCCTGTGAATTGCATGGTTCACATGACAAGCCAAGTGGATAAAACTTTTTTTTTTGCAGGTATTTGTCAGCAAAGACCCAGAGGGTCTGGCGCAGCAGCACACAGATGCTGAACCCGCCTTTTAAACATCTGGCTGGGAGTAAGAGCGGCTCTGGAGCGTAGGAGAACTGACTGTGATAAACCAAATAATCCCTGCTAACTCTCTCCATAACAGGACAACGTGTCTTTCCCTGCTAACTTCAAGAAGGAATTAGACACAGAGATGATTTGGGATGAACGTAAAGGAACAGTGTTTTATGCAGTGGGAAGCAAGAAATCATCAACATCGGTCTGCCCCTTCACCTAAAACACTGGTGAAGAAATACATGTTTTACCAGAGGCATTTTTTTTCATGGTCTCTCAAATCCCTGCTGCTTTTCCTGCGCTCCTAAGACAATTCTTCAACATCATTTTTCAACATCATTTGATAGGAATGGTTGGACTCGATGATCCGATGGGTCTCTTCCAACCTGGTGATTCTATGATTCCGCTCTCTGTCACTGGGTTTGCTCAGCACTAATTGCACTTGGGGAGCTGCTGAGAGCTCACAGTGAAAAAGCTACGTAGTTCACAGGGAACAGGGCAAAGACAGACAGAAATCTTACACAACTTCTATCTTATGCAGATTCTGGCCTGCACTTGGTCCTGGTACAACATGGAAATAGCTTCTTGTCCTGCTAAGATTTAATTACAGCCTCCCTACAGCTGCCCCCAGGATGAAGATCAAAATCAGCTGAGGGCTCTCACCAGGTACTCAAGTCTCTCTGCATACGCTCTGCATTAGTCCCACCGTCCTTGTCAATAAGCCTATTTTTCTCTTTTCAAAGACAGAAAAGACCTACATATGCTATATTTGCATGCTGGACATCTGAAAAAAAAAGAAGAATCTCTTCCAAAAATAGCCTGGATGAACCTGCTGCATGGCAAACCACTGCCAGCTAGACTGATTTTTCCTAATGAGATGTTTCTGTTATTTTTCCCTCTGAAAGCAATGGGAGATAGTGGGGGAAAGAGCTGGTTTCTTTTCTCGTGCACACACCCATCATCAACAGCTTTGTTAAGTCTGAAGAGCAGATTCTCTCTTTCCAGGATTGATGCAATCACCAACAACCCAAAAAAAAAAAAAACCCCACCCAAAAACTGCTTCTGAGTTGGGGTTTTGTTCTTAAAATTGTAAATTCAACAAAGAAATTTCAGATGCTATTGCAAGGGAATAAATACAGAATCATAGAATCGCCAGGTTGGAAGACACCCACCGGGTCATTGAGTCCAACCATTCCTATCAATCTCTAAATATGGGACATCCCTACCTCAGAGTTCAGAAATTTCAGGGATGAAAGTATTTAACACGGACAGAACGAAGCAGAAACATGAATCTCTTTCAGAATGAGGCAAGAGAGAACCAGAGAGAAAGGTAAGAGGATAAGGGAGTGCTCTGACGTCCCCTTTGTAAGTGAAGAGGGTGGGTGGTGCAAGATAAAATCAGGAATTTGATTTCTCAGGACAGATGGATCCGAAAAAGAAAGAAAAGTCTACAGCCTAAACTAAAAATGGTTATCATGGTAAAGCTATGGGCTGTTTCAGGCTGCCAAAACAAACAGCTCACATCCCAAAGCAGTAAAGGTTACATGCATGGAAAATGGAGCTATCCCCGAGGACTAACTAATATACTGCAATTATTATTATAATTTTTTTCTGAGAGCTTTGAGAAAGCCATGACACATTGAGCTACCTAGCCTGACTGCATCTACAAAAGTCTTAAGAGTAGATATTCCAGACTAGAAACATTTTCCTCTTCCTAGTTTCTCTAAAATCAGCTAATGCTGTTCGAGAAGTATTGCAGTATTGCTTCTGCAATTAACGCGAACTGTTTGAGGTTACTGATACACTAAAAATGCTTTGAATTTCAATAAGTTTGAAGTTATTTCCTAATACGTCTCGTGCCACTTCTGCAGCAGACGTACCCAAGTAAAACGCAATCACTTCTGGAATTCCAACTAAGTATGGGTACTACGGGGGGGGGAAAAAATCCACACTTCTCACAAGGTTGTATCAATCTCCTCTTATCTGCTGCTTTGGTAAGACTGCCAAGGTATTCTGAAAGGCACCGTCTCCAGCCTTGCACTTATATTTAATACAGCCTTTCTGCAGAGTTTATTCATGATTAGTTATATTATATGTCATTCTTAGTTTTACATTAATTATTATAGAAGAATATTGCTTCTTTTTGGAGCAGCCTGCACAGTTGTATAAATTCCCCCATGTCCCGTTTGTCTTCGAGAAGTGTAGCCTGATGATTAGAGGGAAGGACAGGACACTAGGATCTCCTGGGCTCCTTTCCCAGCTGTGCGAACTCTTTAGGGATGGCTTGTTTTCCACAGAAATCAATGAAACTCTGCGCTGAACATGAAAAATCCTTAATCACTCTCTGCCTTCCTACCCAATCCTGCGAGATATCAAGCACACCAGCTCAGCCCATGCAGCAAAACCCCTAAGCAGACGCATGAACTGGGGTTGTTTATCCTGGAGAAGAGACTCGATGATCCGATGGGTCTCTTCCAACCCGGTGATTCTGTGATTCTGTGATGTTAAGTGCAGAATTGCTGTAGCCAAAACCCAAGCTTGCAAGTGAGCTTTGCCTCTATAAGTGCTCTGCCTTTTCCAGCTCCAGGAATGAGTGGGGGGCAATTGGATTCATTTACCTCCAAGGGATGTTTCAAATATTGAGTAACAGGATTCTTGGAGACTGAGCGCAGGATGGAACAGGCTAAGATTATCACTTCTGTCCCTATTCTTAAAATGTATTAATGGAAACAGATGATAGAGTATCTGTATCTACACGTATACATCTCTCCCATCCTGTCGAGGCAGAGCGTTATCTGGTAAAGAAGCAGTGGTTTCAGGTTTGAGGAGGAGGAATACGAAAAAGGGAAAGCTGTTTATAACACATTCAAACAGACACTGTTTGGAGGTTTACACTATCATTTTCCTGGGGAAGCCAGAACCTACCTACAGGGCATATTGAGTTAGTTCTTCATTCCCTGGTTTTTTTTTTGAAAAAAAATTCTTTTGAAACTACTGAGTGAGGAGTATCCCTCGCCCCCGGGGAACATATTGCTGGGCTGTTACACACACTATAAAACAGAGCCACTTCTCGCTGCTCCCTTTCTTTGAGGCCCCGTTTTGAGGTGAGGAAAGGGCTGACTGAACAAACCACAAGGCTCTGGGGCTTAACGGCTCTGGGGTACGCAGGGGGATGCTTTGGAGGCTCAGCCTTGGCACCTGCTTCTGGGGAGCTTGTTCTGGCTGGGAGTGCTTCAGCATGGGAACACATTGGACTTCAAAACCATAGTCTAGTGGTCCAGTGTATCACCTGAAGTTGTTCTAGCCAAGAAGCTGGGACTTGCTTGAGAAAGAGCTTGTTTTACAGCAAACAGTTTCCTATTATTGAGTTTGAACCTGCAGCCTTCCAGTTCCCTAACGCACTGCAACCCAAGCTATATGCGAAGTAGGAGAAAATCATTAATGTAGTTACCAACCTACCAAGAAATTCACCGATTAAATTACAGGACAAATATTCGAGTGGATCTAGCTGACGGGCATGTCATGCAGGCAGTCTTAAAAATAGGAAAGTAATGGGAAATGAAGGAGAAATAAGCCAAGAAACAGGAACAGGAGTGTGATTTCTGGTAATACAGTTCATGTTCATCAGTGCCTTTTTAGCAATATCGAGGATGTGTGTCATGAAACTAGAGCAAGGCACCATTGTTAAAATAAACTGAGAGAAACTGCAGCTGTGAAGAAACAGGGCATTAAGAAGAAGTTCTCTGGGAATAAAGCTGGTGAATGAATTTATGGGAATTTACATTGGTTGAACCTGGCAGGTAGATTTTAACATGCTCACAAGAAGTTGATGTATCTATTTCTTCACTGAAAGGGTCATTAGGCAATGGAACAGGCTGCCCAGGGAGGTGGTTGACTCGCCTTCCCTGGAGGGGTTTAAGGTGTGGGTGGACGAGGTGCTGAGGGACATGGGTTAGAGATTGGTGGGAATGGTTGGACTCAATGATCCAGTAGGTCTCTTCCAACTTGGTGATTCTATGATTCTATGATTCTATTTCCAGTAAGACCTTGTGAAGTTGTGGCAGGTGCAGTGCAGAGGTACAATGGCCTCTGGGCTTGTGGCTCCACGTTGGCTCCACCACCTACCATCTACATGAGGGGCTGTCCCTTCTGCAACCCAAGGATCCTGTGTTTAATTTAGCAATTAATTTATCCTGTTGCACAAGTGCATCAGGGCACTGCCGTGTAGCCAGCAACACTCCGCTCATGAGCTGTCAAAGCACACAACATGCACGACTCCAAGCAGCAGCATCACCTCCATCAGATCAAGCCTGTGAAGGTCTCTAGGGGTGGGTCAATCATATTCGTGTCACGCAGAGCAAATAGTCTGGAAAGTAATTGCTTTAAAAAGCATCTAATTCATTTTTTACTGATTTTGCAAATGTTTCCCCTTCCCTCAATGCTGCATTGACTGGCCCCGCAAACCATTTGGTGTTGGCTTGTGTGCTGCGTGCAGTCGCTTCGCTCCTTGATGTTACCTCATCAAAGAGCAGCTGAAAATTATATTTCCAGCCAGACAGTTTTCAAGTGTGGCTGGTGAACTCGCTCTGCCCTGTGCCCTCCAACTCACGATTAGATACGTTTCCTGAATGTCGATTCAGCTACAGATCGGTGATATATTTAAGATTGCAACATGCTGACCAGAAAAGAAAAAAAAAAAAATCACGATGGGCTATTTTTGGTTTCAAAAGAAACTCCTCTCGCTATGTCCTTTCAAGCCCTCACCGCCACATCCAGCTGCAGTGGATAAGGAAAACAGGATGCAGGGTTGCAGTGTTGGAGGAATAAAGCATAAATCAAAGGAGACAAGCTGGTCCCTGTGTGCTGCCTGGGTTAGACCTCAACCTCTGAGCAAGGTGAGCAGTTGTTGCTTGCCGGAGCCTCTCCCGGTACCAGCATCTCCCAGCTGCCGGAGCGTTTATACGGGGCCGCGGCCGCATCTCAGTTTTTTCCTCCCACTGTGCCACCTCCCTCCCTTGTGCTGACAAGTGATTTAGACAGCCTGCCCTGCTGGCCCTGCATTTGAAATGTAAATCAAACACACGGGACATAAAGCCAGGTTTCAAAGTTGACTATTAACCAGGGCGGAAGGGGTGGCGTAGCAAAAAACAAACAGTCCCAAGTTCAAGTCTGAAACCGTAAGAGCAGGCTGGAAAACCTTCCTCCTCTCCCATCACCAGCCAACATGAGGGTGAGCACTTTCCCTAGGGTAGAACACATTCGGCGGTTCCATGATTTCCTAACCCAGGTACTTGAACTCCAAATCAAGCCTGACAACTCACTTGAAAGGGAGGAGGACGCTGGGGTGCTCCACGTTAGTATGCAGAGGCTTTAGTCAAAGGTTCCTTGCAGTTCTTGATGTCCTGAAAGCTTTGACATTGAGCTCTGCGGTGTGCTTGGGCCAATATGTAACACCCCAGAATGCTAAATTAACTGGTCTCCGGTATGGAAAATCTGGTGTTTAAAAGCAATGTTTGCTCAGCTCCCCCTCAGGAGAGTTAATGACCAACCGTACCTTGTAAGATATGAGAGTCTCCTAAACCTGGAGGCCCCTCTCCCTGCCCTAATGATTTCAAAACCAGTGGAAGTTTTGCACAAAAAAAAAAATACTGGAGGCCTAAAGCAAATTAGTATGGGTGTATATTTTTATTAAATAGGAATGTATCTCTACCATTACAGAATGTAGTTCAATATTTCTTTACCTGCCACCCCAAATAATTCGGGGCGGAAAAAAACAACAGTGAATCCTATTTTCTCTGGAATAATTTCTAGCATGACTTAGATAATTTATCTTTGATAATTCTATAGTGACACTCTGACCATCAAGAGACATGAGCAGCTGATAACAGAGAGAGGTTTGGATCAGTTCTGCTAAACCAACCCACTTAGAAGTGGTTTCCTGGTCTTGGCCAGGTGAGCAGCAAATCCTGCCTGCATATGAAGGAAGATTTCATTGCTCTCACGGACAATCCAACAGAAAATAAAATCCCCATCTTCTTCTGAACTCCTTAAAGCAGCATTTCTAATGAAAATGTTCTACCAGTGAGAGGATGAGAAGAGCAGCTGTGGGAAGTCTTGTCCTCCAGCAAGTAGTGATCACAGAATCACAGAATCACAGAATCACCAGGTTGGAAGAGACCCATCGGATCATCAAGTCCAACCATTCCCACCAAACACTAAACCATGTCCCTTAGCACCTCGTCTACTCGTGCCTTAAACACCCCCAGGGAAGGCGAATCAACCCCCTCCCTGGGCAGCATATTCCAATGCCCAATGACCCTTTCCGTAAAAAACTTCCTCCTAATCTCTAGCCTGAATCTCCCCTGGCGGAGCTTGAGGCCATTCCCCCTCGTCCTGTCCCCTGTCACTTNACCTCCCTGGACCTGCTGGTCACACCATTTCTGATGATGATCCCAGCAGTGCTGGACACCGAGCTGGCTGAGCAGGGGATAGCTTGAGCCTTCAAACACCTTACTCCAAGGCTCCTCATAGATAGTGTGATATCGTGGGACTCCAGGGAGGACTTCTGACTGTCAGCAGGGGCAACCTTGAACAACCATTGCATCTCCCCGCACCTCAGCTTCCGTATTTGAGTGACAACACTTACCACTTCTGAAAACTGATTTTTGGGGAGGGAAGCAACGCTGTGACACTGCTGAGCAACATTTCCCCATTGACTTAGTTCTGTATTTCTGCCCGCAGCGCTGCCAACAATGGGAAGGCCTCTGCTGGCGTACGTTGCGTGCACAGGCGGCTTTTCCATCTCGGGGATCAGCTCCACCCCGGTGCTCTCTGAAGGCAGAAAGCACTAAGTGCAATTTCGCATGAGCTGCCAACCAACATATCTGTTAATAACATTCCTTTGTTGATAGCTTGGACCGTTTTCAAAAAAGGCTTTGTCATCTCCTCCAATATGGGAAAGCGTTGTCCAAAACCATATAGGATTATAATTATGTAGTAATCTTCCTGTAAATAATGTGTTGTTCTAGCGAAGTAAACTGCTCTTCTCCTCATTCAGCTGCATCATGGAGTGAGTTGAAGCCAATTTAATCGAGTACAGTGAGGATATCATTGCACGATCTTCATTTCTACTAAACAACCGGGTCTAGCTCTCTTTTATTTTCAGGCTAACCATGCTGAGCTTTAAAATTACCCTGATTATAATGTCGCTTTTAAATGATTTGTCATTGCTGATCATTTTGGAAGTTGCTACTAGCTGATTAGGAAAAAAAAAAAAATCCACCACTGCTTCTTCTATTGCTTAGGAAATTGCAATCCTCGATCTGCAGCTTGAAAAGCATGTTGCCATGGAAATTATGCTTATGCTGTCGTAAATAAAAGTATTTGAGGGTCACCAGGGTCTTTGGTATAAACAGGGGCACAAATACTGCCTGGAAAAGTACCAGAGTGGTTTAAACATATAGGAAGATAGTTTTAATGGCATTTCACTCTCACTGTTGTCATCAGAAGGGCTGATGAAGGTTAACATGTAGCTATAACCTTGGCACAAAAACAAAGCAGAGAAATTCTTAGTTATTGGTATTAATAACAGGGAAAACAATATTGTAGCTCTCCCGACCAGTACTGCTCTGTTCGATCAGAGCAGTGTTCCTCTCCCATTGTATTTCTCATGTATTTCTCATGCATCCAACAGGGAAATCCAATTGTATATTCATTCGGGGCAGTTTTTTTCTAACTCATGAGTACAGCACACAAGAGCTTAGGAAAACCAGTGGATGTTGTAAAATGCTGCGTTGAGGACTACCTGATCGCCTAGTGAATCTTCCCTGATTCCCTGGCTACATCCTACCAGCAGCTCAGGAGGAACCACGAGAAACTGGCCTTTTCCTTGGAGGGAAAACACTTTTTTCAAAAGAATCTAGCTGAGAAAAGGAGCCTGTGTGCTCCTCACTGCTCCTGCGCAAGGGTGATGTGAGACATTGCCAAAGAGATCCAAGAGACAGCACTGACACTATTTCAAAGGAGAAATAGGGAGGCCGGTGAGGGTTTGGGATGTGCTGGTTCACGTGAATTTTCAGGAGGAGAGCAGACAGTAGCTGTTTCTGGTGGGTTCTCAGCTGTTCAACGGACTGCTCAATGACATTAAACGGACTATACCATGAAGCTGACTTGGACAGGATCAGATCAAGGACACACGCTTTTTCTCTTTGTATTTTAAATACCCACACAAGCACTTAGAGCACACGCAGTCACTTTAAATCAAACTACAGAGATTGCGAGTGCCACAGTTTGCTTATTGACTTATTGTCTCTTCATCTGCCCAAAATGTGGAAATAATGTTTCCAGCGATGCTGGAATTGGTGCGCCTGTTGAGGATCCTGGCTCCTGTCCTGGGTGATATTGCATATTCAGGAGATGAATCACTCACTCCTGAGAGGGAGGAAGGACCGTACCAGCTGCACCACCTCTCCTTCGCTGATTGACACGAGGGTGATGTTTCCACAAGGCAGCCTCGTGCCTCCAGGTTAAGCCAGCAATTACGGAACAAACAGAAGAGAAGTGAAACGGAGAGATGAATCACAGGGGGAGAGAAAACAAAAAGAGAATTGGAAAGGTGGTTCCGAGCCAGACTGACAGCAAAATTTTTATTTGCCTCGCCCCAAAATGTGCAGACTGGATTCTGCATTGCTTTCGTGTCCAATTTAGACACTAATTTTCGTGTCCTTTGCCATCTGCATAGGAGGATCCAGGAGGGAGCAGTTCAGCTTCCAGAGCTTTGCACTCCACTCATGCAAAACTCACAGCCAGCAGCCTTCAGTGAAAGACGAGTAAGACCAAACTCCAGCACTCTTGGCTGCTCCATGACTTAGACATCCAAGAAATGGGTTTTCCCTTTTGTACTCCAATTTTTGAAAAAATTTTGCCCCTGGTGTGACAGGAACTGCGTGGGATACAGGGCTGATACCAAGCACATTACACACCTCAGCATGGATTTATCACAGAAGGGCTGGCTGAGGCTTTGAAGGCGGCTGACAGCTCCCAGCTGGCTGGGGGCTCACTCGCGTGGCCTCTGCAGCTCTTTAATGAGAGCAGGGTGGAAAAAAAATGGTCTCAAAGGTTGCCCAGAATGACCATGAGACTAAAAATTCCTCCTGCCACTCCTGTGCTAATCAAAGGGGTGACGAGGGGAAGTTTCGATCTCTCATGTCCCCCACTGAGAAACAGAAAAATTATAAATACACACTTATATATACATAAATTACACAGCCAATTCTTATGTTAAGAAAGAAGCTTCCACACTATCAAAATCAATCTTGAAATCAATCTTGCCTGTGGTACATGGAAACTGAGCGAGAGAGTCTAAGCTCCCCCTGAAAACGTCTCTCAAACACACCTAATCTGTTTACTCCAAGTTTTTACTGCTGGCGGCACCTGGGACTTCGCCTCAGAGATTTCCTACAGTTTGTGATCTTAGCAGGTCAAAGTTTCCTAAGGTGGGGAGGAGAGAGGCGATCCCTCCCCTGCCTGTACGAAAGGTACGTGCCTGCGAGCTACTAATTTAGAACCAATGAATCAGGAATAAGTAACACACACACAAAAAAAAAAAGTCTCACATTCGTGTTTACAGAGTAGACAAAAGCATGTGTCAACAGGGAAACTGCCATGTAGAGCCTGCGTGGCAAGCAGCTCGGTGTATTTAAACGGCTTTTGCAAAGATGTTAACATGTTGCTAGGGAAGCAAGGGCCTGCGTGGATGCAAGTGCCCTCCTGCACCAAGACCTGCCATCCGTACAATGGGAAAATGGAGCTGCCCCTGCATTCACGGCTTTTTTTTGTTTTCATCTGTGCAGCTTTAAAAAGGCAGTTCTTCCAGCAGCTGATTAATGGTCCCTCTGTAGAAACTGCATTTTGCGCATATTTCAAAATCTTGGGCTAGATAACACTTTGACCTAAAATATAATAGGTTGTGGGTATTTTTATTTTTTCTGATAGCGTCTGACATTTGTAAGTTTCAAAGCCTTATTTTTGAAAAGAGCCTTTTCTAACTTGGACACACAAAGGTGGCCAGGCTGTGTGTGGGTCTGTGTGTGCTCCCCCTGCCTTCATGTGGTTAAGTGGGTGCCTTGAGCACATCACTTGCCCAGCTCGGGGACATGCAGACATCTCTTAGACCACCAGGAGAGACAGCCCCGTCTGCCACCAAGAGGACCTCCTGGGCCGTGGAAATATGCCCAGCACAGTTCTCCCTCCCATGGGATGCAGTCCCTGGGGAAACGAATGTCATCCCTTGCCTGTGAATCATTCCTCAAATTTTCTCATGCTCCGAGTGCTCCGTGTGTGTGTGTGTGACACAAGCTTCAGTTATATTAAGTTCATTGCTCAGAGGCCCACAGACAATGACTCCCATGGCTAAACAGAAGCTAAACTACAAAAAGATTGAAAGATTCAGGGAACAAGGGACACCAAAATATATCATACCTACCCAGAATATAACTATCCATGTACCGATCTTTATAAACACACCCATTTCTCCATAGGGGTGGGTATATATTTGTATGTACCCGTCTCGAAATAGCAGCGAGTTTTTATTAGCCCCATTTGCAGATGGGGTAACGATGATAGACAAAGTGCTGTCATCCCTCTAGGCTGCTCTTTCTCAGGAGGGGAGAGTTTAGATCTTCTTGTTTTAGGAAAGGTATGAGAGGGAATTGAGTTTCCCCAAAACTGAAGTAGCTCCTTGGTGCAGGAGTCCTGCTCAGCTCTGGCTTTGAAACAAGCTGGCAAATAAACATGAAAGTGAAAATGGTATTGTGAGATAGTTATGCAAGAGCAGGCGGATCCCAGGACCAAGCCATTGTTCCCAACATTTAATTAACATTATGAAAGCTGATTAAAGGAAAATCTTTACCCCTCAAGGAAATCCCATTTTCCCTCGCTTCCCATACCTCTGCAGTTTTCACAATGTAAGAAGGAAAGTGTTATTTCAAGGCATGATTCATATCAGCTACAACTTGGTCTTTGCCACATCCATGTCCTGCAGCTTAAAAAAAAAAAAAATCCCCAGCAGCGACACGAGGACACTCCTGAGGCAGCATTTTTTCCCCCGTTATACCATGACCTGAATTGCCATCGTAATTTCTAGACTTTGTGTCATCCTGGCACGATGACAAGCGTTCACCCACACTCAAGATCTAAACGTTAGTTTGCAACAACTGCGATACCTTCCCAGACACGGAACCTCAGATACAAAGTGCAAATGACACGCCACAGCGCAGCTCTGTGAGAGCAGGGGCTGTTTGCTTTGGTCACTGCAGCGAATTCCTTTGAAGGCGGGTGGCTGCGGCTCCATCTCCAGCAACATCTAACCTTGACCTTACCCTTTCTCCACCTTTCAGAAAGGGTTCATGGCAGTGTTACCTCTCTTGGGGCATTGCAAACATGAATGACCATAACCAGGCACTGGAGATGTTCAAAAAGTGCTGCTGCAAAGTTATGTTAGTGGAGAGACGTGGTTTCAGCTGCAGTGGGTCCACGGGGAAACATCACCCCTGATATTCAGCTGTGTACGTGTTGTATATTGCCACTCCGCTCCCCTAGGCCTATTTTAATTATACGGCATTGCCAGCCCATCAAAGACTAATCCCAGGATCTAATCTTGGAGGCAAGGGACAGCTGACTGCCCTGTTTACTCAGAGCCCTTGGGGCTGTGCTGAGAGCCACGCAGCCGATGGAGACGTGCACCCACCCGGCACACAGAGCCCAGCCAAGCAGGTACCTGCGCAGCGTACAGCCAGGACCCCGCTTACCACGTCTGGCCAGGGCACCTCAAGCTCACTGACCTCTCCAACACTCCAGGAATAGCACACAGGTGGCATTGAGCAGACACCTTGGCTCTGGGTCCTTCCCTGATCAACAAGGGTGTGGGTAGAGGACGCATCCACTGTCACCTAGATCTAATTCATAGAATCATAGAATCACCAGGTTGGAAGAGACCCATCGGATCATCGAGTCCAACCATTCCTATCAAACACTAAACCATGCCCCTCAGCACCTCATCCACCCGTGCCTTAAACACCTCCAGGGAAGCTGAATCAACCCCCTCCCTGGGCAGCTTGTTCCAGTGCCCAATGACCCTTTCTGTGAAAAAATTCTTGAGCACACACACAGCTTCGGTCCTTCCAAACATCAGGCTTATATAAACACATACACATATAAATACATGGCATCAATACAGCCTCTGGCAGCAATAACAATCTCCTGCAGATCTTCAATAGTTCTTTCCACCTGAGGATCTTGCAGGACAAAGCCATCGCAGAACTTCGGAGACTATTCCAAGAAGAGAAAAGATTGTCTTTTCCCATTGCTGCCTGCATTTGATGCAAAAAAACATTTCAATTATGATATAACAGGATCATCTTCACTGACTATGAAAAACAGGCACTGTTGTTTAGCAGACAGAGACATCAATAAAGTAGGAGCCTGATTTACAGGATGAAATTCCTCCTTCAAAAAGCACTAGAGATAAACCAAAGGAATATTAATACAAGACTGTGAATGCCAAATGCATGAAATTCCTACTCAATAAAAGGCAGACAGCTGAGTGTTCTGATAAAAACGGGCCTTTATTTTTTAATTCGTACTTTCATTACCTGGATTCTGTGTTTGTCAGAGCGACAAAATATAGTTCTGTGATCGGCAACAGATCTGAAACAATCCTGCAAACAGCACAACATGAAAACTCCGACAAAAAGGGAAAGCTATAAAATTTCAGAGGCAACAAGGCTTTCAGAAGTGCCAGTTTCCCAGTGCAATGGCTGGAAGGGTGGCCTGGCCTGGCGGCAGTTCAATCATTTTGTAACGAAGGACAAATACTTTCAACATCCTGAGAAAGAGGGCGGGAGGGGGGAGAGGGGGAGGAAGGGGGGCACAGCTCCCTTGCTTTCCCTCCTCCTGCTATTCTTTCTCCTCCCTCCCCCCACCCCTTAGATTTTCAATAGCCCTTTAGTGTTTCCATCAAAGGCTTTTACCATTCATCCTCCCTTCTGGTGCCTGCCTTCCACCTGTCTATCCATCACAGCCCTAACCCAGGTCCCCTTTCCCCCCACCCTTGCTATTTTTCATGTGGTGGGATTTGTTTATAAGCTTCTGTATTACCTAAGAGCGAGGGGAGGAGGCTGCTGAGAGGAAAGTGAGAAAGCAGGATTAAGGAGCAATAATTCAGCTCCGTTGCATTTCCATCTGAACGGTCATAAAATGTGCAAATCCCGTTCCTGGGAATTTCATTTCAGAGGCCTTCCCTGCCGTTCCCCTTCCAGTGTCTTCTCTCTCTCTACCTCTCAGGCAAAAATGAGCATCAGAAAAGATGTTTATAACTCCAGAGATACCAAAGCCACGACGTGTGCATTGGGAGAAGGCTCCTACCAGCACGTGTGCTGGGCAGACGCTTCAGATGTGGCTGCAAACTACAGGCAAGGGGGTGGAGGCAGGAGGAATCGAATCCTGCACGAGAGTTAGCAGAGAAAGGCCACTTAACATGACAGCTCGCAACACCACCAGCTATAATTAATCAGCCAGGGTGAAAAATAAGATAACCTTCCAAGCTTGTTCACTCTGTAATAAAATGATACAGAAATACGTGTGATTCAGACCCCATCATCTTGAAGAGTTTCTGCCATCTCCTTTTTAGCTCACCTACCATCGCAAGGCACCAAAATAGACACAGGCTCACTTTCTGGATCCCAGAGACACTCCAACAATCCATCTTTGATCCAACTGCTAGACAGAAGAAGGGCCACTGCCATATACAGGTCAATGAAGCTTTGTCGCTGACTCAAGCAGAGGTCAGAATGGCTGGATGTGGCCTCTATCCATCCTTGCTCCCTGAACAAATACACTCAGAGCAGCAAGTAGAGCTTTAAAAAGGGAGCATCCCTTAACCCGTTCCCAACCCCAGTGAGCCCACAAACCTTTTCTTGGCGGAGCTTCACGTTGTGTCTACTAGACCTGTCAACAGCTGCCAGCTTTCTTCCACTTACAGACGCATCTCGGAGATAATGAGGATCACCCAACAGGTAGCTCACGTCAGAATAAGTCTCTTTGATTGATAGTTATTTATTATTTTTTTAAATAAAATGAGAAAAGATTGAATTGGTTGCCCATCAGCAGCTCAGTTCTTTGGCAACGTGTTGGACAGTTTGAGCATACGTACAACAAAACAAAATAATTTTCACTTACTTGCAGTAGCAGTTTGCTACAAACTCAGTCCATCAAGGATTTATAGTTCTAGCAGCAGAGGGATATATAAAATGAGAAGCCCTTTCATCCTTAAACTGCTCTGCGATGCGGTCGAGATGATGAAAGTCACTGTTTCTAAGGCCAGAGGGGAGCAGGAGTTCATTCAGCCTTCAGCTGGGAGGAGGTGTGCAAATTGGGTCCAAAGACAAGAGGAGGCTCAGAGAAACAGCAGAGCGGCCTTTGGGTTTGCAGAACAGTCAAACAGAAAATCCTTAATGACGTTAGCCTCGCTCCGCAGGCTGGAAGGGAGCAGTATTTCCATCAACTAAACGATCTCAACTCTTTGGCTTCCCTGAGGGCACTGCAACAGGACAGACTGAGATCGCCCACCAGAGTCACTCTCAGATGTTCGTGCTCTTCCCACCCACCAGCAGCCTCGAACCTGAGCGTGTCTTTGGCACAGCAGGTGCTGCTTAATCCCACGGAGGACCAGTCCGAAGACAAGATTAGCAGGAGAATTTGTTTTCATTAAAATCCAACCTACCATTACCACCCTATCTGATTGTGAGGGTTTAAAACGCACATGTCCAGCTATTCCAGCAGGGAAAAGGGCAGTTCAGCAACCTGCCTCTTCACTTTCTAACGTCTTTCCTTCTTTCTTTCAGTCAAGTAATCAAGACAGACACAGTGAGGAATGTTAAACACACCTCCTCCTGGAGAATTTTGCCAGCAAGGTCAACGGAACTGTGATTTTGCCTTTATTATGTTTCTTTTGACTGTATAACTGGTCTGATTTTCCTCCCAGAGGAATTTTTTTTCATGGGCGCAGGGAAATAAAAAAAAATCAACAAAACAGAAAGAGACATACAAACAAACACTAATATGTGCAGGAAAAATACAAACCTTAGCACCATGCACTCCCCTCATTATTAGACAAAGGTTGGGAAGGGTTCACAAGTGTAAAATGCTCATGTGAATGATGAGATATTACTGCTCAGTTTTCTTTCAAGTCGTGGGCTGGAAACAGATGGTGGCTGTAGCATTTATGACGGCACAACATGTTACTGCAAGCCAAGCCATCTCTCTCTCTCTCTCTCCCCCTCCTCAAAAATGCAGCTGCAAAGAAAGTTGTGGAAAAAATCACATTAGTCGTCTCTTCCACCGCACAGTTTTCCAGCCCTTCATCCCTGGCCAGCACATGGACAGAGCTATCTTGTATCCCAGTAAGAAAATTCTTCTAATCCCTGTCCTGGACAGTCACCACTGACTGGCTTATTCAACAGCTACTTAAAATGTGGGGTTTGTCAGCATTGTAAAAAAAAAAAAATCCATCCAGAAAGCAGATCCTTAAGGTCAGAGCAGATGCCACGTGACCCCAAGCACTCCCTAAGGGAAACACTCTGAAAGAAACAATCAGACTGTCCTTCAGCTGTTTATTATTTAAATATTCGGTTCAGGCCAAGCAGGTTGATTTCTAGAGGAGCAGAAAGACACATACAAAGTTTGCAAAAGCACCTTTGTGACTTAGGAATCCAAATCTCACTTTCCAGCATGAATAGAAATTTTCACCTCTTGATTATCAGTAAGACAGCCTTCCAATGACTGCAAGTTTAGAAGTATCAGGGTGCCTAAAAATACAAAGAGCAACTAATCCAATATTCAAATATCTGGCTGATATTGAAGAAAAAAAGTACGCTCAGGCTTCGTTATGCATGTGCTTTAGTCCAATGTCCTGCTGCCTAAAATACACTGAAACATAAAGCAAAGCTGTCCTCACAATCTGAGTGAGCTGCAAGAGCTGGGATGCATAGATATCCCCTGTGGTAGAGGACAGCAACCCCTCAATTCTCTAGTCACCATGAAGGACCTGCTCACACCAGGGAAATCTTTAAATAGCAGAAAACAGTTGTCGCATGTAGGATCTCTGTGTGCTGCAAAATATAAAACTTTCCTATTTCACAATATTTCTGAGAGCATCAACTCACTAACAGTAAATCCACTAGCTTGGGATTCAGGCCCCGGTCCAAATCCAGGATTTCAGGATTATTTCTTCGCTTGAGTTAATTAAGAGTCTGCCAAATACTAATTTTCCCGACAAGCGTCACTGGTAAATCTGAGTATTTGCTCTTCTCACTTTGTTGGCCTCGCTACCTGACCGAGGACATCAGCACCAACGTTATCCCTTTCATCCTAAGTCGCACAACTGTGTTCCTCCTGTCATCACTGCATCCAGATATACGCAGTGCAGCATTTCTGCCTTCTAGGGTGCAGAAAACTGAAAACAAGATAGACTTTTACCATTCCCTTTATCACTTTTCACAGCTAGACAAGGAAGTTGCTACCGAAATTCCAAAGCGTACACACTTGAAACATCAAAAAAGCCTTTTCCCAGAGGTAGAATTTTTCCAGGTGATATGATCATACCCATCCACTGCGTGACTATCGTAACCGCAAAAGCCCTGAGACCGTTTCAATAAGACAGAGAAAGTGCCATGTTTTTTTCCATTGGAAATCTCATCCTGCAGAATTCATTAGTCCCCAAAGCAACAATGTGCTTCCTGTAAGTAACGAGCTATAAAGCGCATTAGAAGTTTCCACTTCTGGTTTTATCTTTTCCTGATCGAGCCTGAAAACTCTTTTGAAGTTGCTCAAAGTGTCCTTCGTGTCTGCTTGTTTTAGGAAATACCAGATCGCTATTGGCAAACTTCTCGTTAATTAAGCGAGATAACGGAATCAAAATTACATGATCTCCTTAACTTCCCACCTTTTCAAGGTACTATTTTGAGACTTTTTTTCACTGGCCTTAGAAAAGAAACATGCTGAAGAAAATAAGGAAGGAAGGAAGGGACATAAGAGGCCTGGAGAGGGCAGGCATTGCTATGGGCTTTCTAGCAGACCTGAGCTTACTCATCAAAAGCTACTGAATAGTTAAAGCCTTCCCTCAATATTATGGAATAGTTTACTGAACAGCTGTGGCTAGAGATGCTTCTGAAACCACCATCACTCCAGCCAGTGCATAAAAGGAAAAGATTTAAGTTTACAGGTATTAGCACAGTAGCCTCTTCAGGGCCTCAGCTTGTCAAGCCAATTTAGATCATGTCTAACTTCAAGCAGAAGTAACTTCAAAAAAACATCTCGCATGCCTCAAGTTCAGCTTTCCACTGACTCCCTTGCTGAATCACAACTTAGGGGAACACAGGGAGCTAATGGGAAACATTCGCACTCGCTAACCCCGGCTGCAAGGTCCCAAAGCCCCCGCAGCCGAACCATTCTGGATTGGCCAGTAGGTTCTTCACAACAAGCTGTTAGGCAAGATCTTCTGAAGCACATGGAAGAGAAAGAGACATCCCTGAATAAACAGCACCGATCTTGTTCAAAAGCAGCATTTATGGCAATCAGTGAAGTACACAAGCTGAGCATTAACCTGCAGGACTCATACATAGCTCATTGAAGAAAGTACTTCATCTGTGACAAACTTCATCTGTCGTGCTGTGGAAAACCACTGCAGTCAAGGGGAATTCAGATCCTGAACACATTTTTCAGCAGTTTTCTGGTTCCAAGGACACCTCTGAGCAGCTTACTTTACTGTGAGAGTGTATGGACCAAGAAATGTCTTCACTCCCAAGTGCATGAGCACAGAGCGCTCAGTCTGCACAGGCAGACACCGCATCTCCTCAACAGCATAATGCAGCATGAGACCCTCCCCTGCATGAGGGACATGTTGGCATCGAGGAAACATCAGCCCTCAAGGTAAATGGGGAAGGAGAAAACGTGGTGGCAGCCAAGGAGGAAGCATCTTCAGGCAGGAGCACTCGAGCACAAGGAGGCGCATCTTGGCTTCCCTGAAGTGCTGCAGCATCTCTCCCTCCTTGGTTGGCCCAGCACAGCAGGCACAGCTGGGCAAAAAGCTCCAGCAGAACGGGGCCCATAGCAGAAAATCTGGCCTCTTGAAACCTCCCTGGTCTCCAGCTTAAACCAGCACCACCTTTACACAGAAAAAACACGTAAACCCAAAGCTGTAAGACAGAGATGAAACGCGGCTGGGGTAAGGGCTTCCCCCTGAAATATCAGGCTGCACGAGCAATGAACAAGTCACGCAACAGGCCCTTGAAAAGTCACTGCTGGGAACTACCTACACCAAAGAGCACAACACTACCCCGAGGCTCGAGTGCCACCGTCTAGGAAAGGAAGGCAACATCCCTGGGTCAAAATCAGCCCCTCCACAGAACACAGCCAGAGGGGCTTTAAAGCCAACTGAGGTTTATTATCTTGTAAAAATGAGTTAAAATTGGATGCCAAAATTCCTTAGACTGCTGAAAAAAAGTCACAGTCAGGGATGACTAGCAGTTCTGGAGGGCTCTTGATGCTTCATTGAGGTCTACAAGTTTGAGCTCATCCCCATAGAGAGCTAAGGCCACTTGGCACTTCACCCGCAGGCCCTCTGTGAAGAAAATCTTCTTTCTTGTGGTCCCCAACAGGGAATATCTTGAATTTATGTCTTGCTTCTCCCCTTGCGAGCAAACAAAACAATTTCTATGAGCAATCCTACCCGCTAATTGCCAAGGAAAAGTCTGGTAAGAAATGCTTTGCATTTTTGACAGGTCAGAGGCTTCCCTAAACAAAGTTGCTCGTTTATGTTTTCTACCAGCACACGTCCACATCCGGGGACCTTGGCAAATTCCAGTGTGGATAAGCCTCTGTGGGAAATTGCTTTTCCAGATTTTTTTTCTTGGTTTAACTGCTCCAGGAAATGAGTCTATTTTTATAACAGTAAACAGCAAAATACGAAATCACTATATCTACTTCGTGGCAAGAGTTTTGGGTCAGTTCTCAGGTAACTGTCATCTCCAGTGAAGAAAACAGAGTTGTAGCTATTTATGCTATTTGGCCAGTTATGTAATTCATCGATCACCTGCTAGAAGACAGACCTGCCACTGGCCTAAGGAGTGTCCCATTTTCATACGACTCAAAGTTCATCCAAGCCCTGATGGATTGATAAGTGAAGCACTCGGGTATTATGGTCTGTAAAGATGATCATTAACTGCTGAAAGATTTAAGCACGAGCGTTTTCTATGAACACCAACGTTGACACAGAATGACCATTACATGCATTATATTTCCTGAATTCTTTTTTCACCTGCCAAATAAACCGGGGCGGGATTTTCTTAAGTGTTAGAAGTGCTTTTCTTCTACTGATTTGTGGCTGCTTTCAGGAATCAAGTTGTTTTCAAAATCCCTGGGGGCATTGCATGTTTGGGTGCTTCTCGGTGTTGAATACCTGATCTAAAAGCTATTCTCAATTTCGAAGATGGACAGTAAAACCATTTGGCTGCAAAGATAGAGGTCAAAGCACCAGGTCTGATCTTAGGAAGATGAGTGTGCAACCCTTGATACAAACTGGGTTCCTTATTTCCTAGTTTGAAGGACTCCTCCGGTCTTCATATGTGGATTACTTTTCTGTTGAAGCACACAAGTCAGCCTTTCTTTGTGTATTTTTATCTAAGATGCCAAAAGACATCTGGCACGCACAACGAAAATTTTAGACACTAAAAGCTCAAACCAAGTTAATTTTGATGCATTGCTAATGAGTCAAATACAATAATGACTGGATTCCCCGCTAACAGAAGATGTAACACTAGAAAAATGTGACACTGAAACCTTCAGTGACAGAAACTCTATCACCTGGATGTTGCAAGAATTTTATCTATTGATTATGAACAAGGCTAAGAGTTGGCACTTCCCTAGTTTCGTGTGGGGAACTCTGTATTCTTGACTTTACACCTAACCGAAACGCTCACCAAATGTCACTCGAGACACCAGCACGCAGAAAACAAACTTAAGAGACAGTATCTAAGGAAAACAGCACCTAACCTATGACTCGTTCTTTGATTTACAACCGCGATTGCAGGCCCCACCTTGCAGTCATATGCTATGATAATAGGTTGCAGTTCAACGAGAATCAGCCAGAACTTTTTTACGTGTTGCAGTCATTCCAAGCTGCTTCAGCACATAACTCTCCCTGATGCAGCAAATAACCGGAATGACTAAAAGGACAGGTAACATCCCCCAACCGGCAAATGAATAATCAAGTTTTTGACTGCGCTAATTTTATTTTCTAATTCCCTTTTGTTTTTCCTAAACCAGATGTTGCCCAATTTCACACTAAACTTGCTCTCATCATTTTTTCCCACCTCAAATTTGTCTATTATGGGTATGATTATTACGGGTACGACTGTGCGTTTTCAAATTATGCTCTCTGAAGCACCCAGATAGATAATCTTAAACGGGCTCACTGATCTTACTAATTGCAGTCCTGAATAGTACTTTTCCTAAAAGAACAAATATGTATTTCGAAATGGCAACCACCATGGGAGCAGAAGAGAGTGGAATTCTCCCAGCTGTTTCTCTACTTGCAGATTCTGTTCCTCATACTTCATTTTCGGGGTTGCTTACAACATACTTGAAGACTCCAAGGGCACGAAGGACCCCATCCCACAACTGGGATTGTATGTCGAGAAGGCACACGGTACTCAAAATGGGTAATAAAAGCATCAACTCTGCTCCGTTTGCCTAAGGTCAATGGGATGTTTGTCTGAAGTTACAAGCATGCTTAGGCACTAGCTTAAAGAAGGGCAAACACAGGCACCTCTTAAAGTGCTTTTCCACATTGGGGCCTGGGAAAAAAAAAATCAGGATTGGGCCCACGATAAAAACAGTTCCCTTAGGAAATGTTACCCACACCATAAAAGGAATGAATGACACTGAACTGAAGGGAAGTACAATGAAAATTGCCGACCGAATTTTTGTAGATTCCCATAAAATCCAAGTCTTGATCTGTTCTATGTGCATGATTTTCACTGTAAATCACGAAAGGTTGAGTCCTTAGAGATGCAGGAAATGACTAGCTCATGATGGCATAAAAGGCTGCGTAATTGCACGGCAGAAAGCTGCATTTTCATCAGTCATTACATTCTCTTGACAACAGCAGAGGTTTTTAATCATATATCCTATGCACGGTAATTAGGCAAAATTACTTACCCTCAATCTTTTCAGTATTAAGTTCTAAGGGTGCAAGGATTCATCCTTGGAAAGGGAAGATGGTCGTGTGATTTAGGGCACTGGATGAGCACTCAGATCTGAGTCCTATCCCTGGATCTGTCATAACCTGGCTGCTGTGTGACCTTGCACAGTCATTTCTCCATGCCTCGGTCTCACCTAAAATGGGATGACAACAGTTCTTTATTTCAGAGGAGGTACAAGGCAGTTCAAGGCTGAGCCGCAGAAGTGCTACAGCAAAGAGCAGCACAAAAAAAAAAAAAAAAACTTAGATATTGAATGATGCCTTGCTTTTAAAATATTGCTAAACACACAATAATTAAATGAAATAATAAGTACAAAACATAGGGTGATTCTTGGGGAATGCAACATTGATAAGATCTTCTCTGTTACCTGAAGTTAAAGCAAACTTAAGTGGGATTGTTATGACTTTAAACAGTTTTACCTGTTTTACCCTAGAATCAGTGTGTTAGAAACACCAAGAAAATAACTTCATTGAAGAGCTCCACATCACTTCTTTTTTAAAGCAACCACGATTTCCGGCCCAAGAGAGGGTCAGATAAATACTCAGGTGTAAGATTTTTAAAGCTATTGAAGAAGCCTCCAAACACGATCTCCTTCAAATTACAGTAAAATATGAGCATGCAAAGCTGAGGTAGCTTTGAAATGTCATCTTTGCTTTTGGGTACACTTTCAAATGAAATTATACACGGGGTCACTGATCTTAATTGAACTGTCAGATGTCTGGAATAGCTTCAACACCACTTCATTCCACAGTTACTCTGCTGCTGGAATCAGACAGAGCATTCAATAATGAATATTTTTTCCAAATCCGAAGATGAATCTTTTTCTCTTGACAAACACACATCTCTGTAACAGCATTTGTCTTTCATGTGCAGGTCAGCTATGGGCCTACAGGTCTGGGAGACAGGATCTCGGGGCAGATGCCTGGATAAAGCAATTGATTCGGGGATGGACAGATCAAAGGCTGTTCTGGCAAGCAGGAGGAGAGAAGATAGATAAATGATGAGACAGAACCTAAGGGGAAATCAGTTTTGAGGGACAGAAACAGAGGGATGGAAAAGTCAGGCAGAGAATAGCTAGAAAACAGACTACAGAAAGGCAACATGGACCCAAGGAAGACTGTCAGAACCTCATAGATGGAATGCTGAAGCCCATCAAGGAAGGAGACGTATGAGACGTTGTTCCAAACAGAGTGAAAAGCCTAATTCCAAAGACACAAAAGTGCTGGAGCTGCCTAGAAGCCTCCAGGAGTTGCTCCAGGAGAGGAGCAACTTGCCTGCAGTCAATGTGGGCTGTCTAATAAAGCAGACGTCAAGTAGGATGGACGACAGGACAAAAGGAAACCAAACTGGCACATAATCCTTGTTTCCACTCAACAAAAGCAACCAAAGGGTAATTCTGGAAAGATGAAAGACAATTAAAAGTATGTGATTGACTAGAGAATCAGCAACCATGTAACACTCAAGATTCTCTTTGGGCAGTCCACTACACACGTACTTTCTGATCAGAAAAGTCTTCAAAAAGGATGAAAACAGACCAACAATTTTTGAATCTCTGGACAGAAGAAGCGATTGTAGAATGTAAACCAAAAAAAAATGCTTTACCCTGGAACTTCTACCTAGCACGTGCAAGGACAAAAACGACAAGGTGCTAAAGCACAGAAATGTAACTTCAAACTATCATCTTCACCTCCGTCATTTAGTCCCCTACTGGCCCCCCACCCCACCAGTAACAGAGACGTCAATCAGATATCTTGTGGCTCCAATTGCTCACACCCTTCCCTGTAACACTCCAAATGTTGCGCTTTAAAAGCCCAGATGGAGTCCACCTCCAGCAGACAGCAGAAGAAGATATGACACGGCATTCACAGATGCACAGAGAACTGTTTAATTTACAGCCACAAGGGTGAAACAAACCATTTCAGAGCTTGGACATTCAAAGTTAAGTCTGACACCCATTCTTATATTCACTTATTGTGCTTAAGTATTAGAGAACACAGGATCACATTAACAGTACACGACAATCGGAGATCCCCGCAGGATCGAGTAGTGAAAAGGGATGAGCAAGAATGAGGGACCAGCCCCTCAAGTGGTGTAAGCTGGTACAGCTCCATTGCAGGCAACGGAGTGATGGTGATTTACACCAGCTGAGGATATGGCCCTTGAAATGTCCAACTTAACTTTGAATTAATGTCTCCTGTGTCACCACCTTTACTGTCACTATTCCTTCCGGTTGTATCTGCCACCCTGAAGAAGGACTAATACCATAGCCAGTAGTGTTCACAGGGCTGTTGGGTAGTATCTCAGCTGGAGTACAGTAAATGACACATACGTCATGACACTCTCACATTTTAAAAACCATGGACTGGATCCTCATCTGATGTAAATTAGCTTAGGGGCGGCTGAAGTCAAGAATATTTGCCAATTTCTACTAGCTGAGAATATAGCCCTGAGATTTTTGCATTTTACTGCTGCGTGCCGTATAAACACTGTGCTTGAGAACAAAGACTCGTGTGCGTTTCATTTCTGGTACCAAAATTAACTCGAGACTACAAGTCTCAAACAAACAACTACTGGAAAAGACTCCATTCAGTCTTCATCCTCCCCTGGCTTTCTGAATTTGGCGTAACGCATTTAATTGCTGGCACCGATAAAATGCATGCCTTTCGCTCTACTTTCTCTCCAAGACACCAACGCAGGGCCAGGCTCACTCATGATGTAAATCAGCAGAGCTCCATTATGCTCAACGGAGCAACTCCAGGGAAGCTGGCCCACGGATCCCAACGCAACCTTCTTACGCCAGTGCAACCACAGGATTCTCAAGAAGTCGTTTCGCAAATTATTCCACTGAAGTGACTTTGATGTCCTTTCACGCCTACACAGTGTCTGAGTGGGTCACATCATGCTTTTCATCTACATGATTTTTAATGGATATACGTCTTTTTTTTTTTTTTTTTTTTAAATTTTTTTTAAACAAAAAAAAAAATAAAAATTTGAATATTATTTTTACTCGAGAACAAAAAAAAAAAAAAAAAAAGGAAACGGAGCAATATTATTGGCATCCCACCAAAACATAAATATATAAATTACATTTTATACACTTTTTTTTAAACGCAGACACATACATTCATGTGCATAACATTGTGAACAGTACACTTAGTGGAGAACAAGCACAGACAATCTTAGCTAAATGCATTTCCAGTTTTGGTGCTCAACAAATACACTGGGATAATGATCACAAAATAGAACGGTGATTAACTCTGTCTCTGCATTAGCATCTGAAGCCAATAATGCCTGTTAGCTCACATTGCTTTGTTTGGTTGACATTGGATGTAGCTACAGGAACAGGAGGGGAATGTTTGAACTATATTTAAAGAAATGGAAAAGTTAAAAATCTCTCTCTCTCTCGATATTTTAAGGTTCTGCAGTTCATTCACATTTGAAGATAAGTTTTTATTTGAGTGGAAACACTGTCTTCAAGACAAACTTTGTTGTTGTTGTTCCAAACTAAGAAGACACTTTCATCTCTTTGTAGACGTTTCACAAATCAAAGAATCCAGTAGTTCGTTATACATATCCAATGCGATAATCCAACTCAAACAAAGGGTACGTAATTCAAACTACTGGGCTGGGGCAGTGATTTGGGCCAAGCGAGTAGCCGTGTCTTCTCTGGCACAGCCCTACATTTCCGAAGCCGCACGCAAGGATTTAGCCGTGTGGCTCCCACCGCAATCCGTGGGGAACTGAACATTTAATCCTTTGGCACTCTGAAAACACAGGAGCTGCTGCCAGAGTATTTTATCTGCCCTGCTATAGTTAAAATAGATTTGGATGTTATTTGGGCTATTCTACTACAAAAATATGACCACAAAATGCACTTTTTTTTTTTCTTTTTTTTTCTTTTTTTTTTTTTTGGTTCAAGAAAACATAGCAGGCTTTCTCAGGTATATAAAACTGTTAATTTTTAGATAAAAATACAAACTTCACCTTTACAAAAAACACATATTTCTGTTGAATACACATAAAGCATAACATTTTACCAAAAATAAAGAATTTTAGGTTTTGTTCAAATATTTGCAGCAAGGTAGTTCCCATGCCACCATGACATTGTACAATGCAGATACAAGAATTTGTACATTTCACACAGCTCCAACATGTGAAATAGAAGTATCTGTATACTGATAAGAATGACAACTGCTAACACAATATCAATAGTAGGCAACTGGCATAAGTCTTAAAGGAAGAAGAAAAAAAAAAAAAAAAGGATTTTTGCATGGATATCCTATGATTTGTTTACGCACATCTTTTTTTTTCTTTTTATGCAACGTTTTAAATTACGGGGAGGTCGGGGAAACATAAACCAAGAAATATCTAGAAAATTATGCATAGGTATACCATTTTTTATTTTAATACATCTCATTAGTTTGCATCCCACTAGGAGAAACACCATAATGTTTTGTGTTCTGCTTATCGTTACACCAGTCTTTTATATGTGTTATTGGCAAATGTAGTCCAAGAGATAATAAAAAGCTAGGCAAAAGAGTAAAAAGAAAACTTAATAATTTCTTTATGGTGTAAAA